>JAHIAM010004071.1:0-70000 GCA_021605205.1 Aegilops longissima | reverse complement strand
GGTCTTTATTATTCTTGTTGTTGTCCCGGTTGTAAGTCCACCTCATTCACCTTTCGAATGTGTTTTATTTTCATCTTAGTTGCAAGTCCACCCTCAACTCGCAGCCCGTATCGTAGTTTTATACACTTGTATCAATTACAAGTCACCCTCGACTCGCAACTAGGCCTGTTATTTATTTTTTTCCCAGTTGCATGCTCACCCTTGACTCGCAACTGGGCATGTGTTTTGTCTTCCATCCAAGTTGCAAGTCCATCGTTGACCCACAATAGTGATTGTAGTTTGTTTCATCCCAGTTGCAAGTCGACCCTTCACTTCGCAACTGGGCTTGTATTTTGTCTTACATCCCGGTTCCATGTCCACCATTGACTCGCAACTGAGCTCATAGTTTTGTAATTGTCCAAGTTGCAAGTTCAATTTTGACTTGCAATAGGAATCATAGTTCTCTCGGTTGCAATCCCACCCCGACTCGCAACTAGCATGTGTTTGGTTATTCATCCTAGTTGCAACTCTACCCCGGACTCGCAATTGGGATCGTAGCTTGTTTCATCCCAGTTGCAAGTCGACCCTTGACTCGCAACTGGGTTCATTGTTTCATAGTTGTCTTAATTGCAAGTCCACCCTCGACTTGCAGCTCAGATCGTAGTTTGTTGTTGTCCAAGTTGGAAGTCCACCCTCAACTCACAACTGGGCCCATAGTTTGTTGTTGTCCCCACTTGTAAGTCCACCATTGACTCGCAACTGGGATGTGTTTTCTTTTTCATCTCAGTTGCAGGTCCACCCTCAACTCGTAACTCGTATCATAGTTTTATATACTTGTCTCAGTTACAAGTCCACCCTCGACTCGCAACTAGGCTCGTAGTTTGTTTTATCCCAGTTGGAATCCCACACTTAACTTGCAAGTGGGCCTGGGTTATTGTCTTTCATCCTAATTGCAAGTCCATCATTGACTTGCAATTGGGACCATAGTTTTCTTTCTCAGTTGCAAGTCGACCCTTGACTGGCAACTCATCTCATAGTTTGTAGTTGTCCTAATTGTAAGTCCACCCCCAACTCGCAACTCAGCTTATAGTTCTCCTAGTTGAAAGCCCACCCTTTGACTCGCAACTAGGCTTGTTCTTTTGTTTTTCAACATTCAACTTACCCCGATCCCTATCTAGTTCCATGTCCACCCCCAACATGTAAACCCACCCGGCCCACTCACACGTCCAAGCCAAACATGTAACTCATGCCAGACATAGTTGCATGTCCACTCTCGGCACCAGTTCAATGTACGCCGCAAGTTTTAGCACTAAACTGATTTTTCAAACCAGGTTGTGGCACCAGTGGTGTAATTGACTCATTTGGATTCTTTTAGTTTGTGAATAGTAATACCTTCTAAATTCGTAAATATTTTTTAGTCATCTAAGTTTGTCGTTGTTCGATTTAACCTCTGTAATTTTTATGCAAGCACTTGATCCGCGTTGGCTGGTTGCTAGTTTTTTTGTCGCACACTCCTTTTGTTGTTTTGTTTGGCTTCACTTTTGTCGGATTTTTTGTTTGCACACCTATGCCCACTTTTATCTGGTTTGTGTTGTAGAAGTGGACACATGTATGGACGTGGAGTTTCTACACCTGAGCTCATATGCTCCTGCCGTGAACAGTAAAATAAATAAAATAGAGAAACATTTCAAAAAATTTGAAAAAAAATTGTGGCATACTTTAAGAAATGTTTGTTGTGCATGCAAAATTTCATCACGAAATGACATTGGTGGAAGGCATGGTAAAAAAACAAAATCGATACTCTGTAAATGTTACTTTCAAACACATTTTGGAGCTTTTATTTTGTTTTTTTTTTGCTACGACTTCCACGAATGCGATTTCGTGATGAAATTTTGCATGCCAACAAACATTTCTTAAAGTATGCCATAAAAAAATTTCACAATTTTTTGAAATGTTTTTATATTTTATTTAGTTTACTGTTCACACCAGGAGCATATGAGCTCAGGTGTAGAAAGGTACTTTCGACACATGTATGTCCTTTGTTGTTGTCTTTTCCTATTTCTTTCCAAGTTTGATGTTGAAGATACATGCTTCCAACTGCTCCAGTCAGTTTTTGTCCTAGTTACAAGTTCAACCTCCACACAGAATGGGCCCGCCCTTATTTTGTTCCCCTTGATAGTTCAACCTTGACTCACAACTCAGGCCAACATTTTTTTGTCCCAGTTGCAAGTCCACCGTCGACTCGCAACTGGATCCAACCTTTTTTTTATCTTAGTTGCAAGTCCATTCTCGACTCGCAATTGGGACATGGTATTTTTCTGTCTCGTTTGCAAATCCACCCTTGATTCGCAACAGGGGCCTAATTCTTTTGTCCCAATTGAAAGTCCACCCTCGACTCGCAACTTGAGCCTGACCATTTTCGTCCCAGTTGCAAGTCCATCTTTGACTCGCAACTAGGTGTGATTTTTTTGTCTCAGTTACAAGTCCATCCTTGAGTCGCAACTAGGGCCCAACCTTTTTTTATCCCAGTTACAATCCCATTCTCGACTCACAGCTAGGGTCGACCCTTTTCTTTGTCCCAATTGCAAGTCCACCTTTGAATCGCAACTGAGCTCGACCTTTTTTGTCTCAACTGCAAGTCCATCATCGACTCGCAACTGGGGTATGACCTTTTTCTTCCCAATTGCAAGTCCACCCTTGACTTACAAATTGGGCCCAACTTTTTTGTCCCACTTGCAATCCCATCCTTGACTCGCAACTAAGGCACGACCTTTTTTTGTCCCAGTTGCAGGTCCATCCTCAATTCACAACTGGAGGATGGAATTTTTTTGTCCCAGTTGCTAATCCACCCCTCGACTCGCAACTCGGGTCCGACCCTTTTTGTCCCAGTTGCAAGTCCACCCTCCACTCACAACTGGGGTCTGACTTATTTTGTCCCATTTGCAAGTCTACCATCGACTCGCAACTGAGCAACAACATTTTTGCCCTAGTTGCAAGTCCACCCTCGACTTGCAACTAGGGACCAACATTTTTTTCCGTACTTGCAAGTCCACACTCGACTCACAATGGGGGCCGACTTTTTTTGTCCCAGTTGCAAGTCCATCCTCGACTCGTAACTGGGGCCCAACCTTTTTTGTCCCAGTTGCAAGTCCACCCTTGACTCGCAACTGGGGCTCGATCTTTTTATTCTCAATTTCAAGTCCACCATCGACTCGCAACTAGAGCCCAAACTTTTCATGTCAATTGCAAGTCCACCATTGCCATGCAATTGGTCACTTTGACCATTTTTTCCCTACTTTGCAAGTCCATCTTTTGACTCACAATTGAGCCTGCTTTTTTGCCTCGATTGTAATTCCACCATCAACTCGCAAATAGGTTTTTTTGTCCTAGTATCTTCTAGGATCGTAGGTTGTGACATCCCAGTTGCAAGTCCACCCTTGACTCATACTAGGCATGTGGTTTCGTATTTCTCCTAGCTACAAGTCGACCCTCAACTCGCAACTAGTATGGTAGTTTTGTGTGGTTTTCCTAGTTTCAAGTCCACTCTCGACTTGCAACTAGGCTCATACTTTGTTTTCCATCCCAATTGCAAGTCCATCCTTGACTCGCAACTGGGACTGTAGTCTGTAACCTAGTTGCAAGTCTATCCTTAACTCACAACTAGGCTCGTATTTGTCCCAGTTGCAAGCCCACCCTCGACTCGCAACTGGTATCGTAGTTTCTTTATGTAGTTTTCCAAGTTGCAAGTCCATTTTGGCTCGCGACTGGGCTCATAGTTTGTTTTGATCCCAGTTGCAAGTCCACCCTTTGCTCGCAAATGGGGTCGAATTTTTGTTGTCGCCTTAGTTTGCAAGTGCGCCCTCGACTTACAACTAGCGCCACCCCTTTTTTGTTCTCCTCTCCTAGTTGGTAGCCCACCCTCTACTTGCAATCATGACTTCTTTTTACTTTTTTTGTTGCCTTAGTATAAGCTCACCCTCGTTTTTGCGTGTAGGTCATCATTTTTTATTTTAGTCCAATTTGCAAGTCAACCACTGACTTGCAATTGGGCTCCATGTTTTTTTGTTGCAATTACAAGTTCACATCAACCTGTAACTGGCGTGAGCAACCAATTGTTATGCAAGATACAATTGCATCTTAAATACGCAAAATGTGAGCCCCGACAATGATAGTTACTTGTCCACCTTTTTTGGCTCTTTTTAGCTGCTCAACATTATTTCTTTTTTCTTTTTTGGGCCTAACCCATTTTTCAAATGTCCCAGTTGCAGCCCCATCTTCGACCCATTTTGTTTTTTTTGAAAGATATGCAATTGAGTCGGAGCGACCCAAGTTTTTTTCAAATACCCACCATTTATATGATTTTTTTGGTTCTCAACGCGTTGAGCTAGTTCCCCACCTTTCTTCGAAATCTCATAGTTGCATACAAATGAGATACACCCTTTTGAGTTTTATCCTTTTGTATATAAGGCTAGTTTCTTCACCAATTTGAAAAACGTTCTAGAATTTCAAAAAGTATGTTTTTTCTAAAATCATGTTCACCAATTGAAAAAATGTACACATTAAAAAATATATTCTATAATTTTAAAAGTGTTCGTGTTTTTAAACATTGCTCCGAATTTCAAAAGATGTTCATATTTCATTTTTTTACAAATTAATTCTTTTTTGGAATATTTAAAACTTCTTCACAGCCATAAACAATGCTTAGAATTTTTTAAAATTGCTCGCATGTAACAAAAAAATTCGTAATTTTGAAGAAGTGTTCAAAACTTGAAAAATTGTTTGCAGTTTTTCAGTAATATTCAGTTACCCGCTACCATTATTTTAGATTACACGCTACTATTTTATCACTACAACTAGTTTTCATGTTATTAACAACTTACTTGTGTCAAGTGATCATGCTTATGTGACATATCTTAACGTTACTTGCAAAAAGAACAGTAGTTGTCGCATAATTATTGTGGCCATTCTTCATGAGACAGAGTGGGTTGTCCTTGATGTAAATAGAAAAGTAGTATTGCCATCGGGGTGGGGGTAGCTCCCGCACTAACCAAAAAAGCATGGTGCTGTAGCAGGGGATGGATCAAGTGTGCATGCAACAATATAGATTTTCCATTTTGTTGGCATTTTTACACATGACTGGTCGTTGTCAGTTTGGCACTTGGCCGGCCAGTCGAAGAAGCTCCCGCGGTTCTGGGCTGGGCGCCGTTGGTGACAAACATAAGAAAACAAACAAACAATACAATGATGAGGCTTTATTTTATTTGATGATGTGGGATGATGTCATAGTTAGATGTGAGATATTATCTCACATCTAGATGTGACATAGTCGGACTCCAAATGTAGGTAAATCTATGTTTACGACATGGCAAAGTTTTAGGAAAATTTGATCTACTCATAGTCCATTTTCAGGATTTTGTTTCTGCCATTCCACTAGTGCAAATTCCCTCATGCTTGCTTGTGTTTTTTAGTGTATTATGGTAAATAATGTTTTCGAATTGGAGCATGATTTATTTCTGTTTTTACCATGGCTTTTTTATTGTACATACCATGGCAAATTCTCATTACCATGGCTCTTTTTTTATTGTAGATACCATGACAATTATTGCAAACTTATAATATATTGACCATGATAGCAACTATATTGGACTTAACATGGCAAATTCATTAGATTTAACATGGCAAATTTATCTTATGTAGCTGGGAAAATCCGTAATTTTGCTATACAATATAGTTGTCATGACTTTGTAGACTCTTATATAGTTTTTGCCATCGGTCATGGCAAATTTTTCTATTAGCTTTTGTTTTACCTTTTTTAAACAATATGGCAGTTTCGCAATGTGCTTTGTGTTCACTTTTTCAATGTAGCTTTTATTGCCATGGATCATGGTAATTTTGGTCATACATAACATTTTGTACCATTGCATTTTTGTGTTGCATCTAAGAAAAATGCAGGTAAAACTATGTTGGAACTTTCACGATTTTTTTTGTCGTTCCAGTAGTACAAATCCCCTCGTGTGTTGCCATGTATCATGGCAAATTTTGTTTTTGAATTGGACCATGGCAAATTCTCTTTAGAGCAACTTCAACGCGCCGATCCATTTCGTCCGTGCGTGTCCGTTTGGGTCGACGCAGACAAAAAAGCTGGCCTAATGTGCCGACCTAAATGGACGCGTGTCCGCTTTTCGTCCGCCTACCAACTCATTCGCGGATCAAATTTGAGTCTTTGTGTCGGCGCGAACACGAAATGGGCGCGTGCCGCGTGCCTACTCCTTCCCCTGGCCGCCAGTCGGCGGCACACCTACCACCATTTCCCTCCACTTTCCCAAAACCCTCCCGCCCGCTCGCGCTCCCGGCCGCTCGCCATGGACGACGCGCCGACCCTCGATGCCACCACCGGCCTCGCCTCCCTCGTCTCGTCCAGCCTCACCTCCGCCGCCTCCACCAAAGGCAAGCCCCGTGCGCCCCGCAAGACCGTGGCGCCACCCAAGAAGAAGAAATAATTGACGGCCGAGGAGCGGGCCGTGCAGTCGACCAAGAGTAAGGGCCGAAGGCACGCGCGGGACGCAAAGGACGAAGCGGCGGCCGTTGCCACCCTAACCGCCGCCGCACAGCAGGAGGAAACTAACGCCCGAGTCGTCACGACAATGAGGGAGGCCCTGATCTACCTAGGGTTAAACCCTGGCCAACACGGGTTGGTCAGCGCCGTCGTGGATGCGACCAGCATGGGCTCGTTGGCATTTCGTCGGATATTGATGCCAGAGTCGCCAGGCGCATTTGCCACGATTCCTGGCTTCCAAGTCTACCCGCAAGCCTCCCGCTTCTTCGAGGAATGATCACCGGAGGTGAGCATGGTGGCGCCGTCCACGCCCGCGCCCACACCCATGTCCATCGAACTCAACGCCACGTCGGTGGCCGGTGCTGTTGGGAACGTTGCATGGAAAACAAAAAAATTCTACGCACACGCAAGATCTATCCATGGAGATGCATAGCTACAAGAGGGGAGAGTATGTCTACGTACCCGTAAAGCGGAAGCGTTTATCAACGCGGTTGATGTAGGCGTACACCTTCTCGATCCACCCGATCAAGTACCGAACGCACGACACCTCCGCGTCCAGCACACGTTCAACTCGATGACATCCTTGCCTTCTTGATCCAGCAAGACGAGCGAGGTAGTAGATGAGTTCCGGCAGCACGACGACGTGGTGACGGTGGTGGTGCAACTATCTCCGCAGGGCTTCGCCGAGCACTACAAAAATTATGACCGAGGACGAACTAGAGGGAGAGGGCCACCGCACACGGCTTGGGGATCGTGGTGTGTGTTGCCCCTCTCCCCCCTCACACACACACACACACACACACACACACACACACACACACACACACACACACACACACATATATAGGGAAAATCCATCCTACCACCCGGTGGTAGTTACCCCACATGTCTCATATACTACCATATGATACTACATATACTATTTTATTATTTTAAATATGTTCATATACTATATCTAAGATATTTCAAAGCAAGTTACATGAAAAATTGCATATGAGCCCATAGTTTTGTTATATTTCTAAAATACGTACATATTTGTACGTAAAATGAGCATACTCAAAAATGGTACATAATACCTAAAAATTAGTACATATACTATCTAATCATTGTTATATACTACATACTACACGTACATACTCTCGGTTCCGACAGATACTACATACAACATACAAAACGCAAGTGGTGGTAACTACCACAGCGCCTCCCCCTTCCTTCCCTCCCTTCCTTGGTGCATGGGTAGGGGTGGAGGGGCGCGCCAGCCCCCTTGTGGGCTGGTGTGCTTCCCCCCTTTGGCCCACCACTTACCAGTGGCCTCTCGAAACCCTTTTCGGCACTCCGATAAATACCCGGTACATTCCAAAACCTTTCTGGTGACCAAATAGCATCGTCCTATGTATCAATCTTTACCTCCGGACCATTCCGAAGCTCCTCGTCATGTCCGTGATCTCATTCGGGACTCCGCACAACATTCAATCACCAACACACATAACTCATATAATACTATATCATCAACGAACGTTAAGCGTGCGGACCCTACGGGTTCGAGAATGATGTAGACATGACCGAGATGCTTGTCCGGTCAATAACCAATAGTGGGACCTGGATGCCTAGACTGGTTCCTACATATTATACGAAGATCTTTATCTGTCGAACCTTTATGACAATATATGGTGTTCCCTTTGTCTGTCGATATGTTACTTGCCCGAGATTCGATCGCCGGTATCTCCATACCTAGTTCAATCTCGTTACTGGTAAGTCTCTTTACTCGTTTCGTAATATATCATCTCGTAACTAACTCCTTAGCCACTTTGCTTCCAAGATTCTTGTGATGATGTATTACCGACAGGGCTCAGAGATACCTCTCTGATATACGAAGTGACAAATCCCAATCTATGTCAACCCAACAAACACCTTCCGAGATACCTGTAGAGCATCTTTATGATCACCCAGTTACGTTGTGACGTTTGATAGCACACAAGGTGTTCCTCCGGTATCCGGGAGTTGCATGATCTCATGGTCGAAGAAACATGTATTTGACATTAAGAAAGCAGTAGCAATAAACTAAGCGATCATATGCTATGCTAACAGTTGGGTCTTGTCCATCACATCATACTCCTAATGATGTGGTCCCGTTATCAAATGACAACTCATGTCTATGGTTAGGAAACCTTAACCATCTTTGATCAATGAGCTAGTCTAGTAAAGGCTCACTAGGGACATTATTTGTTTATGTATTCAGACATGTATTTAAGTTTGCGGTCCATACAATTCTAGCATGAATAATAAACCTTTATCATGATTAAGGAAATATAATAATAACCACTTTATTATTGTCTCTAGGGCATATTCCCATCAGTCTCCCACTTGCACTAGAGTCAATAATCTAGTTCACATCACCATGTGATTAACTTCCATAGTTCACATCACCATGTGACTAACACACAAAGAGTTTACTAGAGTCAATAATCTAGTTCACATCGCCATGTGATTAATACCCAAAGAGTACTAAGGTGTGATCATGTTTTGCTTGTGTGAGAGGTTTAGTCAACGGGTTGGCCATATTCAGATCCGTATTTATTTTACAAATTTCTATGTCTACAATTCACTCATGGAGCTACTCTAGCTAATTGCTCCCACTTTCAATACATATTCAGATTGAGACTCAGAGTCATCCGAATCGGTGTCAAAGCTTGCATCGACGTAACCCTTTACGGTGAACTCTTTATCACCTCCATAACCGAGAAACATTTCCTTAGTCCTCTTAGGTAACTAAGGATAATTTTGACCGATGTCCAATGATCCACTCCTGAATCATTATTGTACCCCTTGCCAAACTCATGGCAAGGCACACAACAGGTCTGGTACACAACATGGCATACTTTATAGAACCTATGGCTAAGGCATGGGGAATGACTTTCATTCTCTCTCTATCTTCTGTCATGGTCGGGCTTTGATTCTTACTCAACTTCACACCTTGCAACATGCTACTTCTTGAGCTTGCATTGGTTTTTTACCTTGAAGAGAAAAGGGTGATTCAGCAAAGTAGTGATAATTATTTCCCTTAGTTTGAGAACCAAGGTATCAATCCAGTAGGAGACAACACATAAGTCACCGAATACCTGAATAAACAATCAAACAACTTGCACCCAACGCGATAAAGGGGTTGTCAATCCCTTCACGTTTACTAGCAAAAGTGAGATCTGATAGAGATAGATAAACGGTAAAGTAAATATTTTTAGTATTTTTGGTTTATAGATCGGAAAGTAAAAGATTGCAAAATAGTAGATCGGAAACTTATATGATGGAAAAAAGACCCTGGGGCCATCGGTTTCGCTAGAGGCTTCTCTCAAGATAGAAAATATCATGGTGGGTGAACAAATTACTGCCGAGCAAATGATAGAAAAGCGCAAAGTTATGACGATATCTAAGGCAATGATCATGAATATAGGCATCACGTCCGTGTCAAGTAGACCGAAATGATTCTGCATCTACTACTATTACTCCACACATCGACCGCTATCCAGCATGCATCTAGAGTATTAAGTTCATAAAAAAATGGTGTAGCGCATTAAGCAAGATGAAATGATGTAGAGGAATTAACTCAAGCAATATGATAAAAAACCCATCTTTTTATCCTCGATGGCAACAATACAATACGTGCCTTGCTTCCCCTACTGTCGCTGGGAAAGGACACCGCAAGATTGAACCCAAAGCTAAGCACCTCTCCCACTGCAAGAAAAACCAATCTAGTTGGCCAAACCAAACTGATAGTTCAAAGAGAATTACGAAGATATCAAATCATGCATAAAATAATTCAGAGGAGATTCAAATAATCTTCATAGATAAGCTGATCATAAATCCACAATTCATCAAATCTCGTCAAACACACCGCAAAAAAGTATTACATCGAATAGATCTCCAAGAACATTGAGGAGAACATGGTATTGAGAATCAAAGAGAGAGAAGAAGCCATCTAGAAGAAACCATCTTCTGTGGTAAACTACTCACGCTTCATCGGAAGAGCAATAGAGTTGATGTAGAAGCCCTCCATGATCGAATCCCCCTCCGGTAGGGTGTCGAAAAAGGTCCCTAGATGGGATCTCACGGGTACAGAAGGTTGCGGCGGTGGAAAAGTGTTTTTGTGGATGCTTCTATTGGTTTGGGGATATATGGGAATATATAGGCGAAGAAATTAAGCCCGGGAGTGCACGAGGGGCCCACAAGGGTGGGGGCGCGCCCTCCATCCTTGTGGCCGCCTCGTGGCTCTTCTGACTACATCTCCAAGAATCCTGGGTGTCTTCTGGTCAAAGAAAAATCATCACGAAGGTTTTATTCCGTTTGGTATTCCTTTTCTGCCAAACTCAAAAACAGGGAAAAAACAGGAACTAGCACTGGGCTCTAGGTTAACAGGTTAGTCCCAAAAATAATATAAAATAGCATATTAATGTTGGGGAACATAGCAGGTAATTTCAAAAATTTCCTACGATCACGCAAGATCTATCTAGGAGATGCATAGCAACGAGAGGGGAAGAGTGTGTCCACGTACCCTCGTAGATCGAAAGCGTAAGCGTTAGGTTAACGCGGTTGATGTAGTCGAACATCTTCATGATCCAACCGATCCAAGTACCGAACGTACGACACCTCCGTGTTCAGCACATGTTCAGCTCGATGACGTCCCTCGAACTCTTGATCCAGCAGAGGGTTGAGGGAGAGTTCCGTCAGCTCGATGGCATGGTGACGGTCATGGTGATGTGATCCGCGCTGGCTTCGCCTAAGCACTACGACGCTATGACCGGAGGAGTAAACTGTGGAGGGGGGCACCCCACACGGCTAATAGAATAACTATTGTGCCTTTGGGGTGCCCCTGCCCCCGTATATAAAGGAGGAGGGGGGAGGCCGGCCGGCCCTAGGGGCGCGCCAAGTGGGGGAGTCCCACTAGGACTCCTAGTCCTAGTCGGCTCCCCCTTCCTTCCAACGGAGAGGGGAAAGGGGAAAGAGGTGGAGAGGGAGAAGGAAAAGGGGGGCCGCGCCCCCACCCCTTGTCCAATTCGGATTGGGCTTGCGGGGCGCCACCTCCTGCGGCTGCCTCCTGCTCTCCACTATGGCCCATGATGCCCATTAACTTTCCCGGGGGGTTTCGATAACCTCCCGGTACTCTGATAAATCCCCGAACCTATTCGGAACCATTCCGATGTCCGTATATAGCCTTCCAATATATCAATCTTTACCTCTCGACCATTTCAAGACTCTTCGTCATGTCCGTGATATCATCCGGGACTCCGAACAAACTTTGGTCACCAAAACACATAACTCATAATACAAATCATCATCGAACGTTAAGCGTGCGGACCCTACGGGTTCGAGAACTATGTAGACATGAACGAGACACATCTCCGGTCAATAACCAATAGCGGAACCTGGATGCTCATAATGGTTCCTACATATTCTACGAAGATCTTTATCGGCGAAACCACATAACAACATACGTCATTCCCTTTGTCATCAGTCTGTTACTTGCCAGAGATTCGATCATTGGTACCATCATACCTAGTTCAATCTCGTTACCGGCAAGTCTCTTTACTCGTTCAGTAATGCATCATCTCGCAACTAACTCATTAGTCACATTGCTTGCAAGGCTTATAGTGATGTGCATTATCGAGAGGGCCCAGAGTTACCTCTCCGATACACGGAGTGACAAATCCTAATCTCGATCTATGCCAACTCAACAAACACCTTCGGAGACACCTGTAGAGCATCTTTATAATCACCCAGCTATGTTGTGACGTTTGATAGCACACAAAGTGTCCCTCCGGTGTTCGGGAGTTGCATAATCTCATAGTCAGAGGAATATGTATAAGTCATGAAGAAAGCAATAGCAATAAAACTAAATGATCATTATGCTAAGCTAACGGATGGGTCTTGTCCATCACATCATTCTCTAATGATGTGATCCCGTTTATCAAATGACAACACATGTCTATGGTTAGGAAACTTTACCATCTTTGATTAACGAGCTAGTCAAGTAGAGGCATACTAGGGACACTCTGTTTTGTCTATGTATTCACACATGTACTAAGTTTCCGGTTAATACAATTCTAGCATGAATAATAAACATTTATCATGATATAAGGAAATATAAATAATAAATTTATTATTGCCTCTAGGGCATATTTACTTCAATTAATGCATATAAAACATCCGAAACAGATAATATAATAGCATGGAACAATAAAAAATTATAGATACGTTGGAGACGTATCAAGCATCCCCAAGCTTAATTCATGCTCGTCCTCGAGTAGGTAAATGATAAAAACAGAATTTTTGACGTGGAATGCTACCTAACATATTTATCCATGTAATTTCTTTATTGCGACATGATTGTTCTGATCGTATGATTCAAAACAAAAGTTTAAAGTTGACATAAAAACAATAATACTTCAAGCATACTAACAAGGCAATTATGTCTTGTCAAAATAACATGGCCAAAGAAAGCTTATCCCTACAAAATCATATAGTCTGGCTATGCTCCATCTTCATCACACAAAATATCCAAATCATGCACAACCCCGATGACAAGCCAAGCAATTGTTTCATACTTTTGATGTTCTCAAACTTTTTCAACTTCCACGCAATACATGAGCGTGAGCCATGGACATAGCACTATAGGTGGAATAGACGGTGGTTGTGGAGAAGACAAAAAGAAGGAACTAGTCTCACATCAAATAAGCGTATCAACGGGCTATGGAGATGCCCATCAATAGATATCAATGTGAGTGAGTAGGGATTGCCATGCAACAGATGCACTAGAGCTATAAATTTATGAAAGCTCAAAGAAAAACTAAGTGGGTGTGCATTCAACTTGCTTGCTCACGAAGACCTAGGGAAATTTGAGGAAGCCCATCATTGGAATATACAAGCCAAGTTCTATAATGAAAAATTCCCACTAGTATATGAAAGTGACAATATAAGAGACTCTATATCATGAAGATCATGGTGCTACTTTGAAGCACAAGTGTGGTAAAAGGATAGCAGTATTGCCCCTTCTCTCTTTTCTCTCATTTTTTTATTTGGGCCTTCTCTCATTTTTTTTGGCCTCTTTTTTTGTCCAGAGTCTCATCCCGACTTGTAGGGGAATCATAGTCTCCATCATCCTTTCCTCACATGGGACAATGCTCTAATAATGAAGATCATCACACTTTTATTTACTTACAACTCAAGAATTACAACTCGACTCTTAGAACAAAATATGACACTATATGAATGCCTCCGATAGTGTACCGGGATGTGCAATGAATCAAGAGTGACATGTATGAAAGAATTATGAACGATGGCTTTGCCACAAATACGATGTCAACTACATGATCATGCAAAGCAATATGACAATGATGAAACGCGTCATAGTAAACGGAACGGTGGAAAGTTGCATGGTAATATATCTCGGAATGGCTATGGAAATGCCATAATAGGTAGGTATGGTGGCTGTTTTGAGGAAGGTATATGGTGGGTTTATGGTACCGGCGAAAGTTGCGCGGTACTAGAGAGGCTAGCAATGGTGGAAGGGTGAGAGTGCGTATAATCCAAGGACTCAACATTAATCATAAAGAAATCGCATACTTATTGCAAAAATCTATTAGTTATCGAAACGAAGTACTACGCGCATGCTCCTAGGGGGATAGATTGGTAGGAAAAGACCATCGCTCATCCCCGACCACCACTCATAAGGAAGACAATCAATAAATAAATCATGCTCCGACTTCATCACATAACGGTTCACTATACATGCATGCTACGGGAATCACAAACTTTAACACAAGTATTTCTCAAATTCAAAACTACTCACTATCATGACTCTAATGTCACCATCTTCATATCTCAAAACAATCATAAGGAATCAAACTTCTCATAGTATTCAATGCACTTTATATGAAAGTTTTTATTATATCCCTCTTGGATGCCTACCATATTTACGACTAAATTTATAACCAAAGCAAATTACCATGCTGTTTAAAGACTCTCAAAATAATATAAGTGAATCATGAGAGTTCATCAATTTCTATAAAATAAAACCACTGTTGTGCTCTAAAAAGATATAAGTGAAGCACTAGAGCAAAATTGCCTAGCTCCAAAGATATAAATGAAGCACATAGAGTATTCTAATAAATCACGATTCATGCGTGTCTCTCTCAAAAGGCATGTACAACAAGGATGATTGTGGAAAACTAAAAAGCAAAGACTCAAATCATACAAGACGCTCCAAGCAAAACACATAACATGTGGTGAATAAAAATATAGCCTCAAGTAAAGTTACCGATAGATGAAGACGAAAGAGGGGATGCCTTCCGGGGCATCCCCAAGCTTAGGATCTTGGTTGTCCTTGAATATTACCTTGGGGTTCCTTGGGCATCCCCAAGCTTAGGCTCTTGCCACTCCTTATTCCATAGTCCATCAAATCCTTACCCAAAACTTGAAAACTTCACAACACAAAACTCAACAGGAAATCTCATAAGCTCCGTTGATACGTCCATTTTGCATCATGCTTTTATATCGATATTTATCGCATTATGGGATGTTATTTCATGTTATGTCACAATACTTATGGCTATTCTCTCTTATTTTACAAGGTTTACATGAAGAGGGAGAATGCTTAAGCATTTGGAATTCAGGTGAAAAAGGAGCAAATATTGGAGACCTATTCTTTGCAACTCCAAAAGTCCTGAAACTCCACGGAATATCTTAAAATAAATAAAGAAAAATCATCGCCAAAGATGAAGGCCAGGCCCACACCACTCTCACGAGGTGGGGCGCCCACAGGCGCGCCTCTACCTCGTAGGCCCCCTGGTGGCTCTCTGACGTCCATCTTTTCCTATATGAAGTCTTTCGATGAGGAAAAAACATTAAGCAACCTTTCGGGACGAGACTCCGCCGCCACAAGGCGGAACCAATCTAGGGCTGCGGCGGAGCTGTTCTGCCGGGGACACTTCCCTCCGGGAGGGGGAAATCATCACCATCGTCATCACCATCACTCCTCTCGTCGGGAGAGGGCAATCTCCATCAACATCTTCACCAGCACCATCTCATCTCCAAACCCTAGTTCCTCTCTTGTATCCAATTCTTGTCTCCAAGTCCGGGATTGGTGCTAGTAGGTTGCTAGTAGTGTTGATTACTCCTTTAGTTGATGCTAGTTGGTTTATTTGGTGGAAGATCATATGTTCAGATCCTTTATGCATATTATTACCCCTCTGATTATGAACATGAATATGCTTTGTGAGTAGTTACGTTTGTTCCTGAGGACAAGGGAGAAGTCTTGCTATTAGTAGTCATGTGAATTTGGTATTCGTTCGATATTTTGATGAGATGTATGTTGTCTAGCCTCTAGTGGTGTTATGTGAACGTCGACTACAAAACACTTCACCATTATTTGGGCCTAGAGGAAGGCATTGGGAAGTAATAAGTAGATGATGGGTTGCTTGAGTGACAGAAGCTTAAACCCTAATTTATGCGTTGCTTCGTAAGGGGATGATTTGGATCCATATGTTTCATGCTATGGTTAGGTTTACCTTAATACTTTTGTTGTAGTTGCGGATGCTTGCAATAGAGGTTAATCATAAGTGGGATGCTTGTTCAAGTAAGAACAAAACCCAAGCACCGGTCCACCCACATACCAAATTATCAAAGTACCGAACGCGAATCATATGAGCGTGATGAAAACTAGCTTGATGATATTCCCATGTGTCCTCGGGAGTGCTTTTCCTATTATAAGAGTTTGTTCCGGCTTGTCCTTTGCTATAAAAAGGACTGGGCCACCTTTCTGCACTTTATTCACTCTTGTTACTTGTTGCTCGTTACAATTTATCTTATCACAAAACTATCTCATTACCACTTATTTCAAGATTGCAGAGAATACCTTGCTGAAACCGCTTATCATTTCCTTCGCTCCTCGTTGGGTTCGACACTCTTACTTATCGAAAGGACTATGATAGATCCCCTATACTTGTGGGTCATCAAGACTCTTTTCTCGCGCCGCTGCTGTGGAGTGTAGCGCCTTTGGTAGGTGTAATTTGGTAAGGAAAAATTTATATAGTGTGCTGAATTTTTCATCACTTGTTACTATGGAAAGTAATTCTCTGAGGGCTTGTTCGGGTATCTTCACCCCGTCTAGTAGAGCAAAGAGTTGCTCCTCAACCTCATGAACCTATTGAAAATGAATCTGCTTTTGAAGTTCCTTCGGTATGATGGAAAACTGCTAGCTAATACTTTTACAGGAGATGGAACAAAGCATCCCGATGAACATCTACTCTATGTGGATGAAGTTTGTGGACTATTTAAGCTTGCGTATACCCGATGATGTTGTTAAGAAGAAGGTTTTCCTTTATCTTTGAAGGGAGACGCATTGACATGGTATAGGCTATGTGATGATACGAGATCATGGAACTATAAAAGATTGAAATTGGAATTTCATCAAAAGTATTACCCTATGCATCTTGTTCATCGTGATCGCAATTATATATATAATTTTGGCCTCGTGAAGGAGAAAGCATCGCTCAAGCTTGGGGAGGCTTAAATCAATGTTATATTCATGCCCCAATCATGAGCTCTCAAGAGTGACAATTCTTCGAACTTTTATGCTCGGCTTTCGATAACAATCGCACCATGCTCGATACTTTTGTGCCGGCTCTTTTATGATGAAGACTATTGAATTTAAATGGAATTTATTGGATAGAATTAAACGCAACTCAAGATTGGGACCTCGACGAAGGTAAGGAGTCGTATGACACCTAAGTTTGATTGTGTTAAATCTTTTATGGATACCGATATTTTCCGTAAGTTTAGCACTAAATATGGACTTGACTCTGAGATAGTAGCTTCTTTCTGTGAATCTTTTGCTACTTATGTTGATCTCCCCAAGGAGAAGTGGTTTAAATATCATCCTCCCATAGAAGTAAAAGTAGTTGCACCTATTAAAGTTGAAGAAAAGACTGTCACTTATAATGATCCTATTGTTCCCACTTCTTATGCTGAGAAACCACCTTTCCTATTAGAATGAAGGATCATGCTAAAGCTTCAACTGTTGTTCGTAAAAGAAATATTAGAACTTATACACCTCCTGAGCAAGTTAAAGTAGAACCTAATATTGCTATTGTTAAATATCTCTTGTCTGATAATATTGATGGGCATGTTATTCAATTCTGTGGTGAAACTGCTAGAATTGCTAAACCTTGTGCTAAAGATAAACATAGACCTGTGGTAGGTGTGCCTGTTATTTCTATTAAAATAGGAGATCATTGTTATCATGGCTTATGTGATATGGGTGCTAGTGCTAGTGTTATACCTTATGACTTATATAAAGAAATCAAGCATGAAATTGCACCCGCTGGGTTAGAAGATATTAATGTTACAATTAAACTTGCTAATAGAGATACTATATCTGCAATGGGAATTGTTAGATATGTTGAAGTCTTGTGTGGGAAAACTAAATATCCTGCTGATTTTCTTGTTCTCAGTTCTCCACAAGATAGCTTTTGTCCCATTATATTTGGTAGACCCTTCTTGAATACAGTTAATGCTAAGATAGATTGCCAAAAGAATGTTGTTACTATTGGCTTGGATGATATGGTTCATGAGTTTAATTTCTCTAAATTTAGTAAACAACATCGTGAGGAAGAATTTCCTAGTAAGGATGAAATTATTGGTCTTGCTTCTATTGCCGTGCCTCCTAGTGATCCTTTAGAACATTATTTGCTAGACCATGAAAATGATGTGTTCATGAATGAAAGAAGGGAAATAGATAAAGTATTCTTTAAATAGGAACCTATTCTGCAACACAATTTGCCTGTTGAAATCCTAGGGGATCCTCCTCCACCCAAGGGTGATCCCGTGTTTGAGCTTAAACCGTTGCCTGATAATCTTAAATATGCTTATCTTGATGAAAAGAAAATATATCCTGTTATTATTAGTGCTAACCTTTCAGAGCATGAAGAAGAAAGATTATTGAAAACTCTGAAGAAGCACCGTGCTGCTATTGGATATACCCTTGATGATCTTAAGGGCATTAGTCCCACTCTATGTCAACACAAAATAAATTTGGAAGGGGATGCCAAACCAGTTCGTGATCCTCAACGACGTTTGAATCCTAAAATGAAAGAAGTGGTAAGAAAAGAAATACTCAAGCTTCTGGAGGCAGGTATAATTATCCCGTTGCTGATAGTCAGTGGGTAAGTCCTGTCCATTGTGTCCCTAAGAAGGGAAGTATTACTGTTGTCCCTAATGATAAAGATGAATTGATCCCGCAAAGAATTATTACAGGTTATAGGATGGTAATTGATTTCCGCAAATTAAATAAAGCTACTAAGAAATATCATTACCCCTTACCTTTTATTGATCAAATGCTAGAAAGATTATGCAAACATACACATTATTGCTTTCTAGATGGTTATTCTGGTTTCTCTCAAATACCTGTGTCAGCTAAAGATCAATCAAAGACTACTTTTACTTGCCCTTTTGGTAATTTGCTTATAGACGTATGCCTTTTGGTTTATGTAATGCACCTACTACCTTTCAAAGATGCATGATGGCTATATTCTCTGACTTTTGTGAAAAGATTTGTGAGGTTTCCATGGACGACTTTTCCGTCTATGGTTCCTCTTTTGATGATTGCTTGAGCAATCTTGATCGAGTTTTGCAGAGATGTGAAGAAACTAATATTGTCTTGAATTGGGAAAAGTGCCACTTTATGGTTAATGAAGGTATTGTCTTGGGGCACAAAGTTTCTGAAAGAGGTATTGAAGTTGATGAAGCCAGGGTTGATGCTATTAAAAAGATGCCATGTCCCAAGGACATCAAAGGTATAAGAAGTTTCCTTGGTCACGCCGGATTTTATAGGAGGTTCATTAAGGACTTCTCAAAAATTTCTCGGCCTCTGACTAATTTATTACAAAAAGATGTACCATTTGTCTTTGATGATGATTGTGTAGAAGCATTTGAAATACTTAAGAAAGCATTAGTCTCTGCACCTGTTGATCACCACCGATTGAATTTACCCTTTGAAATTATGTGTGATGCTAGTGATTATGCTGTAGGTGCTGTTCCAGGGCAAAGAGTTGATAAGAAATTAAATGTTATCCATTATGCTAGTAAGACTCTAGACAATGCTCAAATAAATTATGCTACTACCGAAAATGAACTTTTAGCAGTTGTATTTGCTTGTGATAAATTCAGACCCTATATCGTTGATTCTAAAGTAACTATTCACACTGATCATGCTGCTATTAAATATCTTATGGAAAATAAAGATGCAAAACCTAGACTTATTAGATGGGTTCTCTTGCTGCAAGAATTTGATTTTCATATTGTTGATAGAAAAGGAGCTGAGAACCCCGTTGCAGATAACTTATCTAGGTTACAGAATGTTCTTGATGACCCACTACCTATTGATGATAGCTTTCCTGATGAACAATTAAATGTCATAAGCACTTCTCGTAGCACTCCATGGTATGCTGATTATGGCTAATTATATTGTTGCTAAATTTATACCACCTAGCTTCACATACCAACAAAAGAAAAAGTTTTTCTATGATTTGCGACATTACTTTTGGGATGACCCACATCTTTATAAAGAAGGAGTAGATGGTGTTATTAGACTTTGTGTGCCTGAGCATGAATAGGAACAGATCCTACGCAAGTGTCACTCCGAAGCTTATGGAGGATACCACGCTGGAGATAGAACTGCACATAAGGTATTACAATCCGGTTTTTATTGGCCTACTCTCTTCAAGGATGCCCGTAAGTTTGTTTTGTCTTGCGATGAATGTCAAAGAATTGGTAATATTAGTAGACATCAAGAAATGCCTATGAATTATTCACTTGTTATTGAACCATTTGATGTTTGGGGCTTTGATTATATGGGACCTTTTCCTGCCTCTAATGGATATACACATATTCTAGTTGCTGTTGATTACGATACTAAGTGGGTAGAAGCTATTCCAACTAGTAGTGCCAATCATAACACCTCTATTAAAATGCTTAAGGAAGTTATTTTTCCAAGGTTTGGGGTCCCTAGATATCTAATGACTGATGGTGGTTCACATTTTATTCATGGTGCTTTCCGTAAAATGCTTGCTAAATATGACGTTAATCATAGAATTGCATCTCCATATCACCCACAGTCTAGTGGTCAAGTAGAATTGAGCAATAGAGAGCTCAAATTAATTTTGCAAAAGACTGTTAATAGGTCTAGAAAGAATTGGTCCAAGAAACTTGATGATGCATTATGGGCCTATAGAACTGCATATAAGAATCCTATGGGTATGTCTCCGTATAAAATGGTTTATGGAAAAGCATGTCACTTACCTCTCGAACTAGAACATAAGGCATATTGGGCTATTAAAGAGCTCAACTATGATTTCAAACTAGCCGGTGAGAAAAGGTTATTTGATATTAGCTCACTTGACGAATGGAGAACCCAAGCTTATGAAAATGCCAAGTTGTTTAAAGAAAAAGTTAAAAGATGGCATGACAAAAGGATACAAAAGCGTGAGTTTAATGTAGGTGATTATGTATTGCTATACAACTCTCGCTTAAGATTTTTGCAGGAAAACTTCTCTAAATGGGAAGGTCCCTACGTTATCGAGGAGGTCTATCGCCCGGTGCCATAAAAATCAACAACTTCAAGGAACAAATCCAAGGTGGTAAACGGTCAAGGATCAAACATTATTTCTCGTAATCCCATAAATGTTGAAACCAATATTATTGAAACCGTAACCCCTGACGAATACATAAGGGACTCTTTCCGCACTGCTTGCACTCGAAAAGGAATAGGTATGTGGTACGGTAAGTAAACCGACTCCAAAACAATTTTTAAGGCAATATTTCTGGTTTTAGAATATTTAGAAAATAGAAAATAAGTAGCAGTCTGAAGGACACGAGGGCCCCACGAGGGTGGTGGGCGCGCCCAACCTCATGAGCACCTCGTGCCCTCCGGACTCCGCTTTTCTTGCACGATACGATTTTGGTCGGTAAAATTCATTATATATTCTCCGAAGGTTTTGACTCTCGATCACACAAATATCCTCTGTTTGTTTCTAGCTGTCCTACTGCAGATTAGATCAACATGTCATCCCAGGATTCGGAAGGAGAAAGCTATGTGGATGATTATCTAGCAAATCCTAAGGTCTATGGAGATGTGGAGCACGATGGTTGGACCACGGAGGAAGAAGAAGACTATGAACCCAAGGGGAAGGAAGAGACGAGCTCAGATGAAGATGAAACCCCATTACCTCGACCTGGGGACATGCATGTGGAGCTCAAAAAGTCAAGTCTCCCTGATAGGGTAAAGAAACCAAAGTTCGAGTTTATCCCTTTTCGTCTCTTGCAGGAAAATAAGCAGGACCTATGCAAGAAGATATTAACCCTAGGGTGGGAGATTGATGATCTGAGGGATCAAAATGCCGTCCTCAAGCGCAAATTAAGGGAGAAGTCTATGCCATCAACTAAATCAACGACACCTCCACCTTCTTCACCAGCAAAGGAGATATAATCACATGGGTATGGGCACTCCCCTTGGCAACTTCCAAGCTTGGGGAGGTGCCCCGGTATCGTATCACAATCACAACTCCTATCTTTACCGTTTTTCTTAGTTCGATCCTATTAGTAGTATCTTGATCTAGTAGAATAAATTTTATGGCATGATCTAGTTTTGAGTTTTGCTTCATGATCCCTCTATGTAATCGAGTCTGTGAGCTATATATATAATAAAGTTTAGTGTTGAGTCAAGGGCTTGATTATTTTGCCATGATCTTGGGTGAATAAAAGAATAGAAAGAAGAAAAAGAATAAAAAAGAAACAAAGAGTTCATATTGATCTTATTGTGAGTAATGACTTCACATAGAAAGAGTATGATGATTAAAAGTTGTTGGGAGTTGGCAAATATAGTTTTGGTCATCGTTGCAATTAATAGGAAGTAATAAGGAAAGAGAGGTGTCACATATAGATATATTATCATTGACATCTTTTATGATTGGGAGCACTCATTAAATATGACATGCTAAAGAGTTGATGTTGGACAAGGAAGACAACATAATGAGTTATGTTTTCTTATATCTGAGATAAAGTATGTTGTCATGGATCCTCTAACATGTTGATCTTGCCTTTCCCCTTATGTTAGCTAAATTCTCAGACCAAGTAGAGATACTACTTGTGCTTCCAAATACCCTTAAACCAGTTTAGCCATGAGAGTCCACCATATCTACCTATGGATTGAGTAAGATCCTTCAAGTAAGTTGTCATCGGTGCAAGCAATAAAAATTGCTCTCTAAATATGCATGACTTATTAGTGCAGAGTGTCGGGGAAGCTAATCGTGATCCACGAACACCTATGGGACCTGGCGGACCGAGTCCCTTTTGGTTCGATGGGGGGCGGAGATTGCACTAAGAGCAGATCGAGGCGATGCACACGAGTAGTTTTACCCAGCTTCGGAGCTCTCCAGAGAGATAATACTCCTACTGCTGCTTGTCTGATTATCTTGTGTTCTTGCTAGGGAGCAATGAGAGCTACAAAACCTAGCTTGAGTGTTTCTAGTCTCGAATGAGTCGAATGAGCCGAACCGAACCCTTTCTATGTTGCACATGGGCCTCCTTTTATAGGCTCAAGGGGTCACCGACAGGTGGCAACGTAAATGAGGGTACAAATGGAAAAACAGTAGTTGGTACACCGACTTGTACAAAGGTACAAAGGCATTATACCTAACTCGACGGCAAGGGACAAGATCAATAAATGCCCGCCCTCGCCGCCTAAACAAAGGCAACAGGACCGTCAAAGCGCCACCGCTTGCCACGATGGTAAGCTCGCCGCCGCCGCTTATCGCTGCTCCTCGCTGGCTGCACAGCCTCTTGACACGCACGCCGAATAGCCCCATGGCGACACGCTGGTGGATGAGCCGAGCGAGATGAAGAGAGGTTGCCGCGCGGCAAGCACCTTGCCGCGGCTGAATCCTTGTCGCGCCGAGCTTGTCGCCATCAGCCTTCCCGCAAGCCCTCTTGCCGGGTCTTGTCTTCGCGTGCCTTGAGTGGCCTTCCGGCAAGCTCCTCTTGCCGGGCCTTGAATACTTTGTTCTTGAATGGCCCCAAAGGAGCCGCGGAGGACCTTGGCGGTCACTAGGCAAGCCTTGCCGCTGAGCTGCAATCGCCTGCGGCACGAAGTTCGGGATACTAGGGTACCCCTACTCTAGTACAATCGACAGAGCCCCCGGCTTGGGCCACACACGGTGCCGAGCGCTGTTGGGTCAGGCCCAAAACAAAGCACGGGCACGCTGCCCAGATCGCGCCGCTATTCGCCCCGACCCACCACGCCTCCCACGAACAACAGACGCTACCGAACGTGGCGTCGTGGGAGAGATCGTGGGGCTTTTTAATTGAAAAGCGAACGTCCGCCTCCCCTTATAAGCAGGGAAACAGGCAAGACGCCCACGCTGCCATTGCTGTCACATCAAAACCACCGCCGCCCCCTTCTCCTCAAGTCCGAAGAGAGCGACGCCCGCCCCATTGCCACCGGGCGCCATCAACGCTGCCGACTCTTCACCACCTCCCCATGGCTCCGGAAGCCGACAAGGAAAGGCGTGAAGTAGGCCGAGGCGCAGCGCTCGCGGGCGCCGCGGAAGGAGCGGCCACCTTCGACCCCGCCGACGCAAAGGAGCTGCGGAGGGTACTACCTCTTCGGTCGACGGAGACGCGGGCGCACTCCAAGACGAGGGTGATCTCCGCCGCCGCATCCGAGAAGGTGTCTGCCGGGTATCCTTCTTCGCGCTTTCTTCTCTGCGGGCTCCGCCTTTTTTCCGAATTCTTTGCGACATCATGAACACCTACGGCCTCCGCTTCCTTGATTTCACCCCAACGCCGCCCTCGACCATGGCGGTTTTCGCACACCTTTGCGAAAACTTTGTCGGAGTCCACCCAAATGTAGCCCTCTTCCGCCACTTCTTCATGCCCTGCTGAGAGAGGAGAGCCGCTGTCGAGGGATTGCTTGGATCTCCGTGATCGGCAAGAAAGAAGCGATCTCGGAAGGAGAGCCCGTAAGAAGTGGGAGGAGTGGAGAGACGATTGGTGTTGGATCATTGAGAAGAACCCGCAGTTTCATCGCCCAGCGCCAAAATCCCATAGTGCGCGGCAACGATTGGAGTAACTTGGCGCTGGAGGATGCAAGGTTGAAGATTGCCGTGACCGGATCTTGCGCCGTGCATGCCGGACTCACAGAGGTGCCGTTGGCGCTGATTTCTTCGCCGCCAGATCGCTTCCCTTGCAGGAGAGGAGGAGACCTGCTTGGGAGTTCCAAAATGCGGCGGATATCATGAGGCTACGCCTGGCCTCAACCGGAATTTCATCGTTTTGGAGCTGGATGCGATGCTACCGAGCTGTTCAAGCCCGACCCGCATCACCCCGAGTGGTTCATGTTGCCGAGGGGTCGCCTTTGTGCAACAACTTCGCTGACCAGATCCGCGCGATGATGCCGCCAGCGATTCCTATGGGATCGCTCCAACTTGGCAAGAGCCCGCCGACGACATCGCAGCAGCTTCTTCACAGCTTGGAAGAAGTGTCGATCCGCGCCGACGAAGGTAAGTGGCTCACCCGCGACACCACTAACGCCGAGCTGCAGCGATCACCACCAGCCGGAGGAGGCGGCGAAGCTGCTGCACATCGTGAGTTCGGGTTCACCGTGGAGGAAGCCGAGGCAGCAGAGGCGGCAAGCCTTGCCGACCGAGAGGAGCTTGCCGCGCGAGGAGCAGGCCGAGCCCGGCCGAGCCGAACGAGCCGCCGGGCGCCTCCTCCACCTTCAGTGGCTTGCCGCTGGAGGAGCCCGCGCCCGCCAAGAAGGCGCCCGCAAGACCGGGAAGTGGCGGGCGGCAGACGGGCTAACAGCCTGCCTGCTGCACGACGCGCTTCCACCGCTGCAAGCTCTGCTGCTGGAGCGCCTCATGCTGCCACAAAGAACCGGAGCGGGCCTTCGGGACCACGGCTCCTGCACCCGCCAAGCGCCCGAGGGAGCCCACTCTTCCACTGCCGCACCGGAGGCGGAGCGGACTTCTTCTCCGCCTCAGCCCGAGGAAGAAGAAGAAGAGTGAGATCTTGTCGCTGCACTTGTAATCCTTCAATTTGCTGCTTGCCTTGTATCCGACGGTTTATTCTCAACTCTTTCCTTTTTCAGACGCTGGCTCAGAGGGCGTCAAGAGAGCCAAGACTCCGTGGTTGTCATCAAAGACGATCCCCTGGGCGACAGGAGGCGCTGCTCGAGACCGCCTTGCCGGACCCGCAACCTTCCTCGTAGCAGCCCCAAAGACAGCCCCCAGCCAGAAGTATTTGGTTTATTCTCACGGTTAGGTGTGCATGGGTGCTCCTTCATCGATATCTGACTTGTTGAATCGTAGGAGCAGAGCAGCCTCATCAGGAAGGCCCGGAAGTCGCCCCCGAGATTCTGCCTCGCTTCAACTATGCCGCCAAGGAGAACTTCTCCGCAAGGGAGCGCCTCCGCAAGGGAGGCTTCCGATAAGGGAGGCCTCGACAAGGGTCACGCCGTGATCCTCCGTGGTGGAGACCATGCCACAGATCCCATCGCAGTAATCTTCTTGCTTGAAAATTTCCCTTGGGTTCTTTTCTTCTGTTTCTTCTTTTCAACATTTGCTTGATCGTTCTTTCTTTTTCGATCATCGATCCATCTCGCGGAGAGCCGATGGAGACCGAGGTTGCCGGTGAGGAGGACGCGCTGGCAACAATGACGACGCCACCAACATGGAGGAGGAGGCCGGCGCCGGCGGGTCCGGCCAAGCAGGAGGCCGCCAAGGTTGCCGGGCGCCAAGGCTAGGGAGGGTCCGTGATCGATCGACGACCGAGGCCGCAGGAGCGCCAGTGCTACGCCGACCGCCGATCCTCCGCCACCGATGCAACACCAGTTCGAAGAGCCCCAGCCCGCGCTTATGTGAAGGCCGCAACGGTGTCTTTATCAAGCTTCCATGGGCGCCGAGCCTGTGGCGCCGGTCGAGGGAGAGACCTTCGACGAGGAGCTGCTTGCTTCACTGGGTTGTCGCTAGTTGACGCGCCAAGCAGCAGCATTGGCGAAGTCCGAGGAGGAGCAATGCCGAAGAAATCGCTGTCGCTTACCGCGCCCGGCAAGCTAAGCCGAGTCCCGGAAGCACTTGTCGCGAGGGCGGAGCTGACATGGAGAAGCGCTGAAGAGCTCCGCGCCGCCAACCAAGAGACCCTCCGGACGAAAGCGAAGCGCCGGAGCAACTCGCCGAGGAGCACACGCCTTCATCCCGAGAAGGCCGAGGTCGAGGAGCAGCAAAGGCTTGCCGGCGAGAAGCTAGCTGCGCAAGAAGGTGAGCTGGCGCAGCGGAAGATCAACCTTGACAGTTATGAAGAAGATCTTGCCGCGCACGAGCAATCAATTGGCAGAGCTCTCACGGAAGCAAAGGACGATGCCGCAGCTGCCGAGGCCGCCAAGAAGGAGTTGGAGACGAGGGTGACGCAGCTGGAGGCCACCCTCCAGAAGAGCGGCGAGGAGATCACCACGCTGAAGCACGAGCGCGAGAAGGACGCCTACACTCTTGGCGAAGCTGCAGGCCGCCTCGCCGAGAGGATCAAAGAGCTCGACGCCGCCAAGGACTCCAAGGCAGATCTCGAGCTGAAACCGACCACCTTGATGGAGACGCCGACGGTGCCAAGGAGCGGAAGCGGCCTGTTGGAGAAGATCAAGGCCAACGAGGAGCTGCCGGCGAATGCCACGACCGCCCACAACACCCTCGGAGAGAACGTGATGCTCGGACCGAGGGTCTTGTAAATACACCGCCGCCATCGACAAGGAGCCGATGGAGCTGGGATGGTGGATCTTGGGTACCCCACCGACGAGCATCTCCAACCCAGCGCCAAGCTCACCGTTTCTTCAAGGGCGCAGGCGGCTTCTCAGCCGCTCCGGAAGAGATCCCAAAGCAGCTGGCCGACGAGTCGCGCCAAATCTGCAGCAGGCCTCCGTAAGGTGTTGATGAAGGTGGCCTTCCGCAATCCAGCGCCGCCGCCAACGCCCTCAAGTCCCTGCCACCGATCGCTGATGTTGAAGCGCCAAGGTCTTTGTCGCACCCATTGTGGACAGGGTGAGCGGAGTCAAGAGGGTTGATGGCGCACCGCGGGACTAGGCCGCCAAGTTTATCTTTCCCTTGTCGCGCCGATCATGTTTACGAGAACAATCTATTAGATCTCGCATGTTATTTTCGTAATATACTCTATCTTAGGTAACGATTGCAATGTTATTTCCTTTACTCGATTCTTTTCCTTGTATGTTTGTGCCCCACGCTTAGGGAACTTGTCGCACGGCACCTTTGCCGCGAGCGCCGAAAAGGAAACATCAAGAGCACCGTCAAGGAGCCGCCCGATAAGCAACCTTGTCGCAACTAGTTGCAGCTCACTTAAGTTGTTGAGCGGACTCAAACAAAGTAAGGGCGCAAACTAGCTACGAGTTGGTTCCTCCGCGCACAGGTTTTCCATACAAAGTACTATCGTTCGAGGAAGATAACTCAAAAATAATTTAAAAACTGATTGCTCAAACTTTGGCAACTTAGCTTTTCTCGTTGCTTGCTTCCCGGGTAGGCTAAACTTCCTCGAAGCGACGCCATGCCCACACCATTATCTTCTCCTCCCCGCTAACTTGTGGGCGAAGGAACCTTCCTTTCTTTGAGAAGAAAGAAGAGAAAATAAAGTTATGGAGCCTCGTGGCTCGTTAGTGCTTACCAGGTGTGGATGCTGCACAAAATGTCAGATAACACATGCAAAATGATGATGAAAGCATGAAGTTGACAATTTGCACGCAACACATGAGCTTTACTGAAGCACGGGGTCTGCGCCCGGCTTTGTACAAAGGATTACATGCAACATCGGCAAGACTTGTACAAAAGGGTGGTTGCCGGACGGTTCCGCAACCGCGCCTCTATGGGTAAACTTACGAAGATGCTCTATATTCCAGGAGTTGCTCACCGAACGCCATCTTCGGTCTCAAGGCGGACAGCGCCAGCCTAGTGACTCGCTTCACCCGATAAGGGCCTTCCCACTTCGTGTCAACTTCTTGGAATTCTTGGCGGACTGAACGCTACCAAGAACAAGGTCGCCTTCCTCGAAACTTCCGCACTAACTTTGCGGTTATGGTAGCGCGCAAAGCTTGCCGGTAACGAGCAGCTCGATAAAGGGCTCAAGACGATCCTCCTCAAGGAGCAGCGCGGCATATTGTCGCAGCTGCTCTTGCTCAAGCTCATCATAAGCGAGTACCGAGGTGATCCAGATACGAGTTCCGTGGGGAGAACTGCCTCGCTTCCATAGACTAGAGCGAAGGTGTCCGCCGCTGGCTCGACGGCGCTGCTCGACGACCAAAGAACCACCGCAGCTCAATCCAGCTTTCTTCCGCACTTGTGCAGCCTCGTCGAATTTCTGGTCTTGAGTCCTCGCAGACTTCAGCGCTTGCTCTCTCGCTTGAGCGCTGCTCCTGGATGAGCAATGTACAAAGCGATCTTGGCGCTAAGATCTTGGACGATCGCATGAAGGTGCGATCAGGAATTGTGTGCCGTTGTCGGTGATGATCCCGTTAGGAATCCCAAACGGCAAACAATTGACCAAGAACTTGATCGCTGATTGTGCCGTCACCTTCCTCATCGCTTCCACTTCCGGCACTTTGTGAACTTGTCGATTGCGACGCATAAGTACTCAAAGCCCCGACAGCTCGGGAAGGGGCCGAGGATGTCGAGCCCCTGCACCAAAATGGCCAGGATAAAGGGATCTTCCGGAGAGCTTGAGCTGGCTGGTGTATGTGCTTTGAATGGAACCGCACGCTTCACACTTGGTTACTTGTGCACAGCATCCCGGAGGGCTGTCGCCGAAGAAACCTTGCCGGAAAGCTTTGCCGGCAAGTGTTTTGCGCCAATGTGGTGACCACATATGCCTCCGTATCTCTCGCCAACAGCTTCGTCCATCTTCTCGCAAATACACTTCAATTTCACACCGCTGAGTCTTCTTCCATGCAGCAGTCAGTCGACAAACTGGTACATACTTGACCGCCGGGCTACTCTTTCCGCTTCTTCTTGCTCTTCGGAAGTTCTCCGTTCAAGGAAATGGACGATCACAGTGCCCATGTTGGAGCTATGCTCGACAACAAGAACTAAAGGCACATTCGCCGCCAGGGAACATCAGCTTCTACGGCAAGAACTCGCGGCTCACCGAGCTTGATGATCCCCGCAAGCTTGCCGGAGCAAAACTTGTCGGGAGCGCTCGCTTCAACGAAACAAACCCTAGGACTTGTCGGAGCAGACTCTCCTCACGATATCTCGCGTGATTTTGGGGACCTTCTTGGCGGCGGCTTCAGGAGCTCGCCGAAAGTAGTCACCGTAAACCAACTTCCTCTTCTTGTTCTGTCCAGCTTGATGGCGCATAGCTTGGTTGAGTCATCTTGAGCACAAAATTCCTGGTTCCACAGTGTAATTTGAGGCGGCGACTTTGATAGGCCATCGCAATATCATTCGAGCTCTTGGAACATGTTCCATTTGCAGTGCCTTCAAAGTGTTCTTCTAGCTTTCTCACTTCATCGACGAGGCTTCCATCAACGGACTCGATAATCTTTGTTCACTTGGCGGACGACAAGTCGCGAGTCACCCCGACAATGAGCTTTTTGATCCCAAGGTCTCATGCAATCTCGAGACCGCAAGCAAACCTTCATACTCTGCAGATTATTTGTTGCTTGCTCCTTGGGAAAGTGCATCCGACTATGTACTTGAGGTGCTCTCCGGTGGGTGCGATAAGCACGCCAAGACCGGCGCCTTTGCAGCGAGAAGGCACCATCAAAGTACATCAGCCACTCTTTACTTGCTTCCTTGACGGGATGCTCGCTCGAATTTCTTCATCTTGCGTCAAGGCCCATTCTGCTATAAACTCGCCAATGCTCGCTGGATAGTTGAAGTGCTTTCAAACTTGAGGCCAAAGCTTGACAGTTCTAGTGCCCACTGACAATCCTGCCTGTTGCTTCGGATTTTGCAATATCCTCTTCAGCGAAAACGAGTGACAACTGTGATCTCATGTGCTTGGAAGTAATGGCGCAGCTTTCGAGGCCATGAGGAGGCCGAAAAGCAGCTTCGCACACCGTAGTACCTTGACCTAGCCCCTCGCAGAAGGGAACCGACAAAGTAGACCGGGCGCTGCACCATCCTTTTCTGCATCTTCTCGCAATCCTACGCAAATCCGCTTTGTCGGGACCAGAGCTTGACGGTGAAGCCCCGCTTGTCGCCGGATGCATCTCGCCTCGTTGCCGCTCATCATCCGCCTCCCTCTCCGCTACTAACGCAGCACTAACCACTTTGATTGGTTGCCGCTATATATAGCAGCAACTTCTCTTGTGGCCTAGGTGCGACAAGTATTGGAGTAGAGGACAGGTACCTCTTTAAGTCTCGCAGCGCAGCCTCCGCTTCGAGTCCATTTCATTGACCCGCTTTTTCAAAATCTTGAAAATGGCAGGCGCCCAGCAGACCTAGAGATAAACCTCGCCGAGAGCAGCCACGCAACCGCAAGTCTTCGAACATCCTTGACGCGCTTTGGTGCTTCAATCTGCTCAATGGCCTTAATCTTGTCGGGATTGGCTTCAATTCCCTCCGAGACACGAAGAACCCAAGAAGCTTGCCGTAAAGAACTCCAAACACACACTTCTCGGGTTGAGCTTGAGGTTGATCTTGCGTAGATTTGCAAAGGTCTCATCTAAATCTTGAACTAGAGTTGCTTTGTCCTTGCTCTTGACTACTATGTCATCCATGTAAGCTTCAACATTTCTGTGCATTTGCGACTCAAAAGCGTCATGGACTACTCTTGCAAACGTTGAACCAGCATTCTTCAAACCGAAAGGCATCCGTATGAAATAGTATGTGCCACATGGTGTAATGAATGCGATTTTCTCTTCATCTTCTTCTGCCATGAAGATCTGATGATATCCTGAATATGCATCAAGAAATGAAAGCAAATCACATCCACCGTGGAGTCAACAACTGGTCGATACGCTGCAAGGGAAATGGGTCTTTGGGACAAGCTTTATTAACATCCGTGAAGTCGATACAGAGTCTCCATTTCCATTTGCCTTTCGATAACTACCGGATTGGCCAACCACGGGATGGAGCACTCTCTAACAAGGCCGGCTGCTTCCAACTTCTTGATCTCTTCGCTATAAATTCTTGGCGCCCACCGCTGCTTTTCTGAATTTTTTCTTGACGGGCCGCGATGAGGACAGATAGCTAAGTGGTGCTCAATTACTTTCCGGGAACACCGGGATGTCGACGGTTGCCATGCAAACACATCGACATTCGCCCAGCAGAAAGCAATGAGCGCCTTCCTATTTAGGGTCGAGAGTGGCACCGATGGTGAAGGTACCACCAAAGGCCGCCCTCCTTGGCGGCACCTTCTTGGTCTTCGTGGAGCTGCCATCATCTTCTTTCACTTGCCGGTGGAGCTCGATGGTGCGCCCTCGACGGTAGCGCAACACCAAGAGGTGCGCTTGCCGGAGTGGGCATCGAGCTCTTGCCGGACAAAGTGGTCTTCTTCTTCCCCGGAGCTTCAAATGCAAGTGATTTGCTATCCGTCGCTGCCGCTGCATCCTCGGTAATCTTGTCGGCGCAGATAAGAGCATCTTTCTTGTCGCCATGAACAGAAATGACACTTATCGGGCCGGCATCTTGAGCAAATTGTATGCATAATGAGAGGCTGCCATGAACTTGGCGAGTGCCGGACGGCCAAGTATTCCATTGTAGGGCAATGGGAAATCAGCAACGCCGAATGTGACCTCTCACCCTGAAATTCAGTTCACGCCAAATGTTACCGCAACGTGATCTTCCCTTTCGCTTGCTCTTTCCTGGGTTGATTCCTTGAAAGTGCCGCCTCTTCGAGTCATTGTCGGGATCTGAAGCTTCGAGCACCGTGGACGAGATCAGGTTTAAGCCGGCCCCGCCGCCAACTAGCATCTTGGTGACCTTGAGGTTGCGGATAGTTGGTGAGACCAACATCGCAAACACCCGACCGCAGTTACGCGATCGTGGTGGTCCTCAATATCAAGATGATAGGCGGTTGGACCACTTCGAGGCTCGCGGACTTACGGATGGTTCTCGCTGCATTAACCTCCCGCATCCATTGCTTGAGCTGGCGGCGGAGGTATGCGAGAAGCACCACCGCCAACGCAGAGGACCTCCGTGGCTTTCTCAAACTCCCGCCATCAGCTTCACCGCCTTCCATATCTTCATCGCCATCGCCGCCTTCATCCTTGTCGCGCCGCTGGGAGGTCTGTCTCCTTGCTGCTACTTGGCCTTGCCGCGCGCCCTCCTCGGTCGGGTCTCTTCTTGCTAGCTGCCCCAGACCTTCCCGGCCTTCTCCTTGTCTCGCCGCTCAGACTCAGCCTTCTCGTTGTTCTACAAGCTGCTCGACCTTCTTGCAGCTCGGAGGTCGTGGCCCTTGGTGCGTGAATCTTGCAAGATCGCTTTGTTGAGCTGTCCTGCTTGTCGGCGCGCCGCCACAGCTTGGCGGTCGGTGTCGGCCGGCAACCTCCTTGCCGGAGCCGCCAACCTTGGCCTTCTTGGCGCCACCTCCGCTGTCGGACCGCTCGACAACTAGTACCTCTTTGCCCTTCTTCTTCCTGTTGTTCCACCGCCGCTCTTCTTTGCCGGGCGGTCTCTCACCGCCGATCCTGCTTCAACATTCTCTCCCGGAGTCTTCTTCCTTCTTCAAAGACGCGCACACTTGTCGGCCAGGGCATACAGCTCACCGACGCCCTTGACTTTGCACATCGCCATCTCTTCCCTCATCTCGCGGTTCCGCACGCTTTTGATGAAACGCTACCGATCACCGCAGCAGGTGGTGGACATCTAGGATGTTGTAGTGCACACGGCTGAATCTCTCGATGAACTTGCGCAAGGACTCTCCTCCTTCGGCGAGCAGGTGAAGGTCACTCTTGGCCATGAGGCTTGTGGTCGCCCGTGAAGGCGCCGACAAACCGATGGCACAGATCGCCCAAGAGGATATGGAGCTGTCCGCAAGTGCATGAGCCAAGATCTCGACATTAGGCTTGAGCACCGCCGGAAGTAGTTGGCGAGGATCTTGTCGTTCGCCCCCCGCAGCTCGCACCGCGATGGTGTAGATGCCGAGGAACTCCGATGGGTGTGTCCTGCCATCATACTTCTCTCGCACGCCCGCTTGAAATTTTTCTTGTCGGGCCATCGACTCGCCGCAGCTCACGAAAGTGAACGCAGGGCAACCTACCGCGCACGGCAAGTCACCTGTTCTCTCGGCGCATGCACGCCAACAATGGGCCAGCCGCTGGTCGGATTGACGCCGCTTTCTTCGGGCGCCGGCGCGAAGTTCGAGCGCCTTCTTGTTGCCGTTTGAAGAACTTGGCGCTGATCACGGCGAAGCTCGTGGATCTGATGACGCGTGGAGTCGCCGCCGAGGTGGATCCGAGGAGCTGGTGATCTTGGCCTTCGATGGAGAGTGCATGGTGGTTGCACCCCATAGGTTTTGTCGCCACCGACTCATGCCTTGTCGCTCTCCGCGGCAAGGACGCAGCTGGTTGCCGCGAGTACGCTGCTGGCAAAGCCGGCGAGACTTCGATGGTGGCCTTCATTCGCCGACCTTGTCGGTCGTTGAGGGTAGTCTAGAAGCGCTTGAGCTCTCGCCAAGGCTTCGCTGGAGTGGTGGGTGGCAATGGCGACGGTGCGAGGAACGGATATGCTCGGACTTCTAACCAAGTTAGAAGGAGCAGCATCCCGCCCAGCGACAGTACTCGCTTGCATCAAAGATGCCGGCATGCATGCTGGTCTCGAGGGCTTCGGATCCTCCAGCTTGGCCTTGATCCAACGAGCGATGGCGCCATGCGAGCACCATGACGCTGCCGGTCTCGCTGCTTCGAGATGGACGCGTACGATCCGGACGCCGAGGTCTCGCGCCGCTTTGTCCTTGGACTTGGCAGCGCTGGGCTCCTCGACGACGCCTGTTTCCTCCGCCAGCGCCGCCCCCACCACTCGCCGGCTCCGTGGTGGCGGGTTTGACGCGACGGCTCGCTGCCGCCAAGCCTTCTTATTCGTGGCATGTTGATGAAGATGATGAAGATGTTGCTCGTGTGAACGCCGAATCAGGTTCACACAGCTCGACGCCTCTACCGGGCGCGCCAAAGATGTCGGGAAGATCGTGACCCACTAACACCTATGGGACCTGGCGGACCGAGTCCCTTTTGGTTCGATGGGGCGGAGATTGCACGAAGAGCAGATCGAGGCGATGCACACGAGTAGTTTTACCCAGCTTCGAGCTCTCCGGAGAGATAATACTCCTACCGCTGCTTGTCTGATTATCTTGTGTTCTTGCTAGGGAGCAATGAGAGCTACAAAACCTAGCTTGAGTGTTTCTAGTCTCAATGAGTCGAATGAGCGAATCAACCCTTTCTACGCTGCACATGGGCCTCCTTTATAGGCTCAAGGGGTCACCGACAGTGGCAACGTAAATGAGGGTACAAATGGAAAACAGAGTTGGTACACCGACTTGTACAAAGGTACAAAGCTGCATTATACCTAACTCTCACGGCAAGGGACAAGATCAATAAATGCCCGCCCTCGCCGCCTAAACAAAGGCAACAGGGACCGCCAAAAGCGCCACCGCTTGCCACGATGGTAAGCTCGTCAGCCGCTTATCGCTGCTCCCGCTGGCTGCACAGCCTTCTTGACACGCACGCCGAATAGCCCCATGGCGACACGCTGGTGGATGAGCTGGAGCGGAGATGAAGAGAGGTTGCTCGCCGTGGCAAGCACCTTGCCGCTGCTGAATCTTTGTCGCGCCGGGAGCTTGTCGCCACCAGCCTTCCCGCAAGCTCCTCTTGCCGGGTCTTGTCTTCTGCGGCCTTGAGTGGTTTTCCCGCAAGCTCTCTTGCCGGGCCTTGAATACTTGGTTCTTGAATGGCTCCAAAGGAGCCATGGAGGACCTTGGCGGTCACTAGGCAAGCCTTGCCGCTGGGAGCTGCAATCGCTCAGGCACGAAGTTCGGGATACTAGGGTACCCCTACTCTAGTACAATCGGCTACGTAGAAAATAAGCTTTGTACGAACTTGTTGTGGAAGTAATAAAAGCGACGGACTACATAATAAAGGTCCACATACAAGGGGCAATATAAAGTGACGTTCTTTTGCATTTAGATTTTGTGCATCAACCCTAAAAGGGCATGGCAACCTCTCGCTTCCCTCTCTCAAGGGCCTATCTTTATTATTATCCTCTACCTTATGCAAGAGTCACGGTGATCTTCACCTTCCTTTTCATTTTATCCTTTGGCAAGCTCAAGATGTTGGAAAGAACATGATATACATATCTAATTGGATGTAGGGGAGCATGAATTATTATTGTTGACATTACCCTTGAGGTAAAAGGTTGTGGGGCAAAACTATATACCCTATCTTTCTCTCGTGGTCCCATTAAAACTCCGTAACCACAAGTATTGCGTGAGTGTTAGCAATTATGAAGGACTAAGTGATAGTTGAGTATGTGGTCTTGCTTTTAAGCTCTGACATAGACTCTTTCCGATGTTATGATAAATTGCAATTGCTTCAATGACTGAGATTATAATTTGTTGGTGCTCAATAAGGTTTCTGATTCATACCATTGCATTGTGAAAAGATCATCACTTGAACATAAGTAATCATATGACAAAATCTATATATGTTGCTGTTATGAAAACAATCATGATGCCTTCATGTCCGTATTTTATTTTTATCGACGCCTCTACCTCTAAACATGAGGACATATTTATTGTTATCGGCTTTTCGCTTGAGGACAAGCGAGGTCTAAGCTTGGGGGAGTTGATACGTCCATTTTGCATCATGCTTTCATATCGATATTTATCGCATTATGGGCTGTTATTTCACGTTATGTCACAATACTTATGGCTATTCTCTTATTTTACAAAGTTTACATGAAGAGGAGAATGCCGGCAATGGAATTCGGCTAGAAAAGGAGCAAATATTGAGACCTATTCTGGCAACTCCAAAAGTCCCAAACTCCACGGAATATCTTAAAATAAATAAAGAAAATCATCGCCAAAGATGAAGGCCAGGGTCCCACACCTGCTCACGAGGTGGGGGCGCCCCCACGCCGCCTACCTCGTGGGCCCCCGGTGGCTCTCTCGACGCCCATCTTCTCCTATTTGAAGTATTTCATGAGAAAAAACATTAAGCAACTTTTTGGGATGAGACTCCGCCACGAGGCGGAACCTTGGCGAACTAATCTAGGGCTCCAGCGAGCTGCTCGCCGGGGACACTTCCCCCGGAGGGGGAAATCATCACCATCGCTATCACCATCGCCTCTCTCGCCGGGAGAGGGCAATCTCCATCAATATCTTCACCAGACCATCTCATCTCCAAACCCTAGTTCCTCTCTTGTATCCAATTCTTGTCTCCAAGTCCGGGATTGGTGCTAGTAGGTTGCTAGTAGTGTTGATTACTCCTTGTAGTTGATGCTAGTTGGTTTATTTGGTGGAAGATCATATGTTCAGATCCTTTATGCATATTATTACCCCTCTGATTATGAACATGAATATGCTTTGTGAGTAGTTACGTTTGTTCCTGAGGACAAGGGAGAAGTCTTGCTATTAGTATGAATTTGGTATTCGTTCGATATTTTGATGAGATGTATGTTGTCTAGCCTCTAGTGGTGTTATGTGAACGTCAACTACATAACACTTCACCATTATTTGGGCCTAGAGGAAGGCATTGGGAAGTAATAAGTAGATGATGGGTATCTAGAGTGACAGAAGCTTAAAGCCTAGTTTATGCGTTGCTTCGTAAGGGGCTGATTTGGATCCATATGTTTCATGCTATGGTTAGGTTTACCTTAATACTTTTGTTGTAGTTGCGGATGCTTGCAATAGAGGTTTATCATAAGTGGGATGCTTGTTCAAGTAAGAACAGCACCCAAGCACCGGTCCACCCACATACCAAATTATCAAAGTACCGAACGCGAATCATATGAGCGTGATGAAAACTAGCTTGATGATATTCCCATGTGTCCTCGGGAGCGCTTTTCCTATTATAAGAGTTTGTTCCGGCTTGTGCTTTGCTATAAAAAGGATTGGGCCACCTTGCTGCACTTTATTTACTCTTGTTACTTGTTGCTCGTTACAATTTACCTTATCACAAAACTATCTGTTACCACTTATTTCAGTACTTGCAGAGAATACCTTGCTGAAAACCGCTTATCATTTCCTCCTGCTCCTCGTTGGGTTCGACACTCTTACTTATCGAAAGGACTACGATAGATCCCCTATACTTGTGTGTCATCATCGGTTAGTATAAGAAAACAAATCACCACTTTTGGTACTGTTGTGAACTCATTCTTTATTTATATTGGTGTAATATCTACTGTATTCCAACTTTTTCATGGTTCATAACCCCCGATACTACCCATATATTCATCAAAATAAGCAAACAACACAAAGAAAATAGAATTTGTCAAAAACAAAATAGTCTGTAGCAATCTGGATAGTTCGAATACTTATGTAACTCCAAAAATTCTAAAACAATTAGAAAACAGGGGCAATTTGTATATCAATCTTGTGTAAAAAAAATCAGAATTTTATCATGCTTCTGTGATTTTTAAAAATTCTGGGACTGGGCGCAAAAGTTTTTGTTTTTCAGCAAGATCAAATCAACTATCATCGTAAGCTATCCCAAAGGTCTTACTTGGCACAAACACTAACTAAAACGCAAAACCACATCTAACCAGAGGCTAGATGAATTATTTATTGCAAAACAGAACCTAAAAAGAAAAAAGAAAAAGGAAATTGGGTTGCCTCCCAACAAGCGCTATTGTTTAACGCCCGTAGCTAGGCATAAAACACGAATAGATCTAGGTATAATCGTCTTTGGCATGCAATACATAAGTGGCTCTCATAATAGATTCATAAGGCAATTTAGTTTTCTTTCTTGGAAATTGTTCCATGCCCTTCCTTAACAGAATTGAAATCTAATGTTTCCTTCTTTCATATCAATAATTGCACCAATCACTCTAAGGAAAGGTCTACCAAGAATAATAGGACATGTAGGATTGCAATCTATATCAAGAACAATGAAATCTATGGGCACATAATTCCTATTTACAAAAATAAGAACATCATTAATCCTTCCCATAGGTTTCTTAATAGTGGAATCCGCAAGATGCAAATTTAAGGAACAATCATCAAATTTACGGAAACCTAACACATCACATAAAGTTTTTGGAATCGTGGAAACACTAGCACCCAAATCACACAAAGCATAGCACTCATAATCTTTGATCTTAATCTTAATGGTAGGTTCCCACTCATCATAAAGTTTTCTAGGGATAGAAACTTCCAATTCAAGCTTTTCTTCAAAAGATTCCAGCATAGCATCAACGATATTTTTGGTAAAAGCTTTGTTTTGATTATAAGCATGAGGAGAATTCAACATGGATTGCAACAAGGAAATACAATCTATTAAAGAAAAATTATCACAATTAAATTCCTTGAAATCCAAAAGAGTGGGTTCATTGCTACTTAAAGTTTTGACCTCTCCAATCCCACTTTTATCAATTTTTGCATCAAGATCTAAAACTCCGAATTATTTGGACACCTTTTAACTAAATTTGACTCATCTCCAGTCCCATATTTATCAAGATTTATATTGAAAAAAAAGATTCAATAGGAGTCACATCAATCACTTTAAGATCTTCATCTTTATTTTCATGGAAACTAAAAGAGCACGTTTTTACAAACCAATCTTTGTTAGCACGCATCTTAGCGGTTCTTTCTTTGCACTCATCAATGGAAATTCTCATAGCTTTGAGAGACTCATTGATATCATGCTTGGGTGGAATAGATCTAATTTTCAAAGAATCAACATCAAGAGAAATTATATCCACGTTCCTAGCCAAATCATCAATCTTAAGCAATTTTTCTTCAATCAAAGCATTGAAATTATTTTGCGAACTCATAAATTCTTTAACACTATTCTCAAAATCAGAGGGCATCTTATTATAATTTACATAAGAATTGTTGTAGGAATTACCATAATTATTAGAGGAATTACTAGGAAACAGCCTAGGATTAAAATTACCTCTATACGCGTTATTACCAAAAGTGTTCCTACCAACAAAATTCACATCCATAGAATCATTATTATTCTCAATCAAAGTTGACAAATTCATATAATTGGGATCAATAGAAGTATTCTTACTAGCAAATAATTTCATAAGCTCATCCATCTTTCCACTCAAAACATTAATCTCTTCAATCGCATGCATTTTTTTACTAGTGGAAGATCTTTCGATATGCCATTGAGAATAATTAACCATAATATTATCTAGGAGTTTAGTAGCTTCTTCTAAAGTAATTTCCATAAAAGTACCTCCCGCGGCAGAATCTAAAAGATTTCTAGAAGCAAAATTCAATCCGGCATAATTTTTTTGTATAATCATCCACAAATTCAAACCATGAGTAGGGAAATTTTGTATCATCAATTTCATCCCCTCCCAAGATTGTGCAACATATTCATGATCAAGTTGCTTAAAATTCATAATATCGTTCCTAAGGGAGATGATCTTAGCGGGAGGAAAATACTTGGAAATAAAAGCATCTTTACACTTATTCCATGAATCAATACTATTTTTAGCCAAAGATGAAAACCAAGTTTTAGCACGATCTCGAAGAGAGAACGGAAATAGCTCCAATTTAACAATATCATTATCCACATCTTTTTTCTTTTGCATATCACAAAAATCAATGGAATTGTTTAGATGGGATGCGGCATCTTCACTAGGAAGGCCGGAAAATTGATCTTCCATAACAAGATTTAGCAAAGCGGCATTAATTTCACAAGATTCCGCATTAGTAGCGGGAGCAATAGGAGTACTAATAAAATCATTATTATTGTTGTTGGAAAAGTCACAGAATTTGGTATTCTCTTGAGACATCATGACAAAGCAAGCAATCCAACACACGAGCACACAAAAAGCAAACGAAGAATACGAACGGAAGAGGGGCGAAGAAAAGGAAAATCTTTTCGAAAATCGTTTTAGAAGTGGGGGAGAGGAAAACGAGAGGCGAATAGCGAATAATGTAATGCAAGAGATGAGAGTTTATGATGGGTACTTGGTATGTCTTGACTTGGCGTAGATCTCCCCGGCAACGGCGCCAGAAATTCTTCCTGCTACTTCTTGAGCTTGCGTTGGTTTTTCCCTTGAAGAGGAAAGGGTGACGCATCAAAGTAGAGATAAGTATTTCGCTCAGTTTGAGAACCATGGTATCAATCCAGTAGGAGATAACGCACAAGTCACCGAATACCTGCACAAACAATCAAAGAACTTGCACCCAACGCGATAAAGGGGTTGTCAATCCCTTCACGGTTACTAGTAAAATTGAGATCTGTTACAGATAGATAAAAAGGTAAAGTAAATATTTTTGGTATTTTCGGTTTATATATCGGAAAGTAAAATATTGCAAAATAGTAGATCAGAAACTTATATGATGGAAAATAGACCCGGGGCCATAGGTTTCACTAGAGGCTTCTCTCAAGATAGAAAATGTCACGGTGGGTGAACAAATTACTGCCGGGCAATTGATAGAAAAGCGCAAAGTTATGACGATAACTAAGGAAATGATCATGAATATAAGCATCACGTCCGTGTCAAGTAGACCGAAACGATTGTGTATCTACTACTATTACTCCACACATCGATCGCTATCCAACATGCATCTAGAGTATTAAATTCATAAAGAACGGAGTAAGGCATTAATCAAGATGACATGATGTAGAGGAATTAACTCAAGCAATATGATCAAAACCCCATCTTTTTATCCTCGACGGCAACAATACAATACGTTCCTTGCTGGCCCTACTGTCACTAGGAAAGGACACTGCAAGATTGAACCCAAAGCTAAGCAATTCTCCCATTGCAAGAAAAAACAATCTAGTTGGCCAAGCCAAACCGATAGTTTGAAGAGAATTACAAAGATATCAAATCATGCATAAAAGAATTCAGAGGAGATTCAAATAATATTCATAGATAAGCTGATCATAAATCCACAATTCTTCAGATCTCGGTAAAACACACCGCAAAAAAGTATTACATCGAATAGATCTCCAAGAACATCAAGGAGAACATGGTATTGAGAATCAAAGAGAGAGAAGAAGCCATCTAGTTACTAGCTATGGACCCATAGGTGTGTGGTAAACTACTCATGCTTCATTGGAAGAGAAATAGAGTTGATGTAGAAGCCCTCCATGATCGAATCCCCCTCCGGCAGGGTGCCAGAAAAGGTCCCTTCATGGGATCTCACGTGTACAGAAGGTTGTGGTGGTGGAGAAGTGTTTTCGTGGATGCTTCTATTGGTTTGGTGATATATGGGAATATATAGGCGAAGAAATTAGGTCAGGAAGTGCACGAGGGGCCCACAAGGGTGGGAGGACGCGCCCTCTGTCCTTGTGGCCGCCTCGTGGCTCTTCTGACTTCATCTCCAAGTCTCCTGGGTTTCTTATAGTCCAAGAAAAATCATCGCAAATGTTTTGTTGCATTCGGACTTTGTTTGGTATTCCTTTTCTAGAAACTCAAAAACATGAAAAAAAAACAGGAACTGGCACTGGGCTCTAGGTTAATAGGTTAGTCCCAAAAATAATATAAAATAGCATATTAATGCATATAAAACATCCAAAATAGATAATATAATAGCATGGAATAATCAAAAATTATAGATACGTTGGAGACGTATCACAACACAGGAAAGAACCCTTCATTTGACTAATCTATTTTGAACTTCTTCAAAACTTTGCCAAGATATGTGCTTTGTGAAAATCCTATTAAGTGCCTCGATCTATCCCTATAGATCATGATGCCCAATATGTAAGCAGCTTCACCGAGGTCTTCAATTGAAAAATTCTTATTGAAGTATCCTTTTATGCTATCCAGAAATTATATATCATTTCCAATCAGCAATATGTCATCCACATATAACACCAAAATGCTATAGAGCTCCCACTCACTTCTTGTAAATACAGGCTTCACCATAAATTCGTATAAAACCATATGCTTTGATCACATCATCAAAGCGTATATTCCAACTCCGAGATGCTTGCACCAGTCCACAGATGAATCGATGGAGCTTGCATACTTTGTTAGCACCTTTAGGATAAACAAAACCTTCTGGTTGCATCATATACAACTCATCTCAATGGATTTAGATGGTGCCCTATTTAACGTGAATGTGGCTGTCTCTACTGCATAACCCCAAAATGATAAAGGAAAATCGGTAGAGACATCATAGAATGTACCATATCTAATAAAGTATGGTTACGACGTTCGGACACAGCATTACGATGTGGTGTTCCAGGTGGCGTGAGTTGTGAAACAATTCCACATTGTTTTAAATGAAGACCAAACTTGTAAATCAAATATTTGCCTCTGTGATCAGATCATAGAAACTTTATTTTCTCGTCACGATGATTCTCCACTTCACTCTGAAATTCTTTGAACTTTTCAAATGTTTCAGACTTGTATTTCATCAAGTTGATATACCCATACCTACTTAAATCATCTGTGAAGGTTTGAAAGTAACGATACCCGCCGCGTGCCTCAACACTCATCGGACTGCATACATCAGTATGTATTATTTTCAGTAAGTCATTAGCTTGCTCCATTGTTCTAGAGAACGGAGCTTTAGTCATCTTACCCATGCGGCATGGTTCGCAAGTATCAAACGATTCATAATCAAGTGATTCCAAAAGTCCATCCGCATGGAGTTTCTTCATGCGCTTTACACCAATATGACCTTAGCGGCAGTGCCACAAGTATGTTGCACTATCATTATCAACTTTGCATCTGTTGGCATCAATATTATGAATATGTGTATCACTACGATCGAGATTCAACAAGAATAGACCATTCATCAAAGGTGCATGCCCATAAAAGATATTACTCATATAGATAGAACAACCACTATTCCCTGACTTAAATGAATAACCATCTCGCAATAAACAAGATCCAGATATAATGTTCATGCTCAACGCTGGAACAAAATAAAAATTATTGAGGTCTAAAACTAATCCCGAAGGTAGATATAGAGGTAGCATGCCAACGACGATCACATCGACCTTGGAACCATTCCCGACGCGCATACCTCATCCTTAGCCAATCTTTGTTTATTCCGCAGTTCCTGTTTTGAGTTACAAATATGAGCAACTGAACCAGTATCTACGAGCATTGGTAAGGAACACATCAATAACATGTATATCAAATATACCTTTGTTCACTTTGCCATCCTTCTTATCCGCCAAGTATTTGGGGCAGTTCCGCTTCCAGTGACCATTTCCCTTGCAGTAGAAGCACTCAGTTCCAGGCTTGGGTCTAGCTTTGGGCTACTTCACGGGAGCGGCAACTTGCTTGCCATTCTTATTGAAGTTCCCTTTCTTTCCGTTGCCCTTTTTCTTGAAACTAGTGGTCTCGTTAACCATCAACACTTCATTAATACCTATGCCGGTTTCAGCATCGCGAAGAGCTTAGGAATCATTTTCGTCATCCCTTGCATATTATAGTTCATCATGAAGCCTTTGCAGCTTGGTGGCAGTGACTGAAGAACTCTGTCAATAATACTCTCACCTGGAAGATCAATTCCCAGCTGAGTCAAGTGGTTATGACACCCACACATTTTGAGTATGTGTTCACTGACAGAACTATTCTCCTCCATCTTACAGCTATAGAACTTGTTGGAGACTTCATATCTCTCAACCCGTGCATTAGATTGAAATACCAGCTCTTGGAACATCTCATATGCTCCGTGGCGTTCTAAACGTCTTTGAAGTCCCGGTTCTAAGCCGTAAAGCATGGTACACTGAACTATTGATTAGTCATCAGACCGTGTTTGCCAGGCGTCCACAATGTCTAGATTAGCGGGGGCGGGTCTGTCACCTAGTGGTGCATCAAGGACATAATTTTTTTGTGCAGCAGTGAGGATAACCCTCAAGTTACGGACCCAGTCCGTGGTAGTCATTAATGGTGAACATCTCTATGTTGATCATATCTACTATATGACTCACGTTCAACCTTTCGGTCTCCAGTGTTTCGAGACCATATTTGTACATGCTAGGTGTCGGTGTCAAAACCGGCAGATCTCGGGTAGGGGGTCCCGAACTGTACGTCTAAGGCGGATGGTAACAGGAGGCAAGGGACACAATGTTTACCCAGGTTCGGGCCCTCACGATGGAGGTAATACCCTACTTCTTGCTTGATTGATCTTGATGACATGAGTATTACAAGAGTTGATCTACCACGAGATCGTAGAGGCTAAACCCTAGAAGTCTAGCCTATGATTATGATTGTGTATCTCTCTATCGACTAGCCTGGCCTCGGTTTATATAATATACTAGAGGCCTAGGATAACAAGAGTCCTAGCCGAATACGCCGGTGGGGAGGAGTCCTTGTCTTGATCGCCAAGTCTTGTGGAATCTTCCTTGTATGCGGCAGATGTCCGGACTGGCCCATGAGTATACGGCCATGGGGGTCCTCAGCCCAATCTAATAGATCGGGAGATGATGTGGTGAGTACCCCCTAGTCCAGGACACCGTCGAGAGCCCCTGAACCGGTCTTCGTTAGGGACGCCTCGATTCTTCCGAACTGTTCTTCATCTTCGGTCGTCGGTCTTGAAAACTGGTTCAACAAATCTTCTCATCTTCGATCTTGAGGATCGCCGAAGTGCATCCGAAGAGTTTACACGTTGGGTATCCGAGGAGCCCCTTTAAGTTTCCGGCCTTCATCAATGCCTTGTTATTTTTATGCCACGCCTCGGGTTTGAAGTTGTTCCCGGGAGGCAGTGTCCTCTTGCGTCCGAGATCCAACGCCGGACTGTGTCCAAGCTCCAGCGCCGGACTGTATCCGAGCTCCAACGCCGGAATATATCCAAGATGTCATAGATCATCTTGGTAAAAAAAGTTGAAGGAGTGTAGCCGAGCTTAATGCCGAAATGCTCTCTATGGAGCTATACCGCGCGCCCGAGCTTTATGCCGGACTGCCCCGAGGTGGTGCACCACCCGACCAGGGCTGATTTTTGTGAATATTTGTAATCGGTGCGCTTTATTCTCTCGCCGAGATGTATAGCCAAGACATGTATATCCAAGAACCTCAAGGTGTGTGTCAGTCCAAAACCCGAGATGCACCTGAAGGAAAACATGAAACCACCGATCCTAGTAGCCCTCGAGACTCAGCCGATGCGTGAAATCGCCCGAGGATCAACTCCTAGCTCGGCAAAGATACGAGGAATAGAGACGCAGTGTAATATATCAGAGATAATAGTGATCGGCGAACGGGCCCTTGAGAGAGGGTCTTGATAAGTTGCCGCAATATATTAGCTTGACGCCAGATAGGTCCACATGGTACTTATTGTTGTCCGAAGACGCACTTTCCCATAGTTCGATCAAGCCAAACACTGAGCCCTTTTAATTTTCTCGCATTGAATAGGCAATGCAAGAGTAGCCCCGAGACACCGGTCGGGTGGCAACACCGCATCGGGGATTGAAGTGCCCCTTTAATATTTGTAAATAATGAGCGCAAAGCCCAGTAGCCCCCGAGCCTTAATGTGGGGACGGGTTGCCGAATTAAGGATCGATATCCAGAGTAAAATCACAGATTATGTGTAATGATTCTATGTATCCAAGTACTTTACATCATTATTTTGACTCCATTGTGACCGTTTTATCAGTTGAAAGTGGCCCATCGTCGGCTTCTACCCCTTGGTAGATACTACGCAGGGTATTTCCGCAATAACAAAGCAACCCTTAGCCGACGCCTCGGTGCCCGGGGCGGTTGTGTTAGCGAAACGAGGCAACCAGATATGCGGCTTTATAACTTTCGCTTAGTCATAGGAGCTTTAAACTGGGGAAGCTAGCTATGAGCCCCCGGTTAGTGTTCGGCGACATCCGAGGTCAAGCTGTAAACACTTCGGCCAATGTTATGAAAGGCCCGTCATTTAACATAGTCATCAGATCGCTGACCAGTTTACACCTATTGTGACAGTTAGTTTTCAGCTTTCTCCACTGAGGTGCTTGACCATGCGAACCGGAAGCACAATCGCAGGGTTCTCCTTTGCACACCTAGCCGAACAAAGCGGAACGTAGGAGGTAAGCACAGGAGCCGGGCAACCCAACTATTGACCGAAGACACAATTCGAAACCGATGCATATAAAGCAATATCCGAGAATGTTTTTTGCTGAATCCCTAAAGGTGTCTGGCGTTGCACTGCGAGACTAATGCTGAAAACACACAAATAGTTTAAAAGTGCCATAGGCTCGAAAAGCCAAAAAAACTTATTCAAAAGTTTAATGTCCGAACTAGATCAAGTGTTCGGTGCCAATCCGAAAACTGGACTTTAAAAAAAAGGTGCTTCTGTCGTGCTTTAACATGACACATCCTATCTCAAGACTTCAAGCGGGTCAGCCTATGGCTTCAACCTCCTTATCCCGAAGGCAGAGTGCTTCTTCGAGGCTAGTTTAGCAAACTGCACTCGAGCGGATTTAGAGAGAAGCAAGGCTATCCGGCTATTGACCACACACTTGCATCGAGAAAGGAGTGATAGAAAAAAGACTTTGCAATGACCAAGACGAAAAACAGCATACTAATTTAAGAGCCCCCACGTGACTTGGGTAAAAGAATTTTATGTATAATGATTGTATGTACCGAAGTAATAATATCATATATTTGTTCATCCGAACTTTAAACGCGTCTTAACCGACTATCGGCTTCTCCCTCTTCGGTCAAGGACCGAAAAGTGTTATGTACTCCACATGTCGAGAATATCAACGGTGTTTCTGATAATCAGGCAATCAGGCCATAAGGCTGTAATGCATAAAGCGCCAGGGAACTTATGCTATATTACTAACAAAGTGTAAGAAGCATCTTCGAAGAAAATAGTACCCCCACCGATACCTTTCTTCGGTGCTCATTGTTACTATGAGACTTGTGCAATAGATTTTTTGTACTCATGTGTTCCGTTGTGTGCCGACCATAATTGAAAACAATAAGAGTGCTAGCTTTCGGCTTCACCCAGTCTGAGGTCCGGCTCAGATGACCCGATCGTGACAATCGCAGAGGTGCTCCCTTTACTCCCTAGCCGAACAATCGGGAACGTAGGGGTAAACACAGGAGCGAGGCAACCCAGCTTGCGAATCGCTTAAGTCAACATGGTGCATATTATGGTGTAATACACGAACAAGGAATGAAGCCCTACAAGTATAATCATATGCAAGAGGAAAGGCTTCATAAAGGAAGCCCCCAAGTAAACGGGGTATTTGAATTTGTGTGTCACAAACAAAGTTTTGACAAGGAGATTTTTTACAAGCAACTTTTTTCCAAAAAAGTATAATGCTTGGTCGAACCGAACACGAGTTAAAAATTTAAAACTTTGAGCATGAAGGCAACTTAGCTGGTTAATGTGTTCGGCATTGATGACGCTGTCTGAGCTTGATGAGGGACAAGGTTCCATCCCCGAAGCCGGTCCCGAGGTGGCGGAGCAAAGAGCTCGGCACTCCGAAGTGGTGGCATAGCACGGTCAATGCGGGCCGGCAGAGTGATGTCGAAGTCCCTGGCATGGGGTAATGAAGTGTTGATGAAGCCCCCCATCCAGCCGAAGTGACGTGGTATGTCACTACGCCGAGTTGACGATACTGCCCAACCCGGATCATTTTCCTGTGCACAAAAAATAGTGCAAACCGGAGATAATAGTAATAATTATAATAAAAAATTGCTGCATAATAAATAATTTATGCAAAGTGAGTAATAAAAGAAATATGGCCTGGCGCCAAAGCCAACGTCGATGCAGGGCATCGGCGTGATGCAGTGAAGGCGTGACAAAGCCTGAATTTGCAGGGCGGTCCGGGTTCCAGATGGGGCATTCGCCGAACTATGTGCGGAAACTGACCGAACCACCACGCGACCGTCGCTAATGTAGCCGCCATTTGATAGACCTGTATACAGGAGATGGAACAAACCGGAGTAACAATTCTTTAAGAAAAATAAAATTAATAAGCAAAAATTGCTAGGATTAATAGCACTTGGTTTATTTGTTGTAGCAATCCGAAGAAAGGTGATTCCCAAAATTGGGGCTCGATCCGCACGCCCATTGCCTGATGGGCGATAAAGCGACGGCATGGCGATGCTGGCAAAGGTTGGCTTGCCGAGGCAAAGCCCTCGGTCCAGCTAACGTGACGGAGCTGGTCGGCTAGTGACGCCGAAGTCTCCGGAGTAGGTTGATGAAGAGATGGCGAAGCCCCCGGTCCAGCCGAGGTGTCGAAGCCTCAATGTCAGCCGATGAGTCAAAGTAGGTCGGCGTGATGGACATCAGCTTGAAGAAGCAACAATGCAGCCCTGCCGATGCCGGTCGTGACGTGGTCAATGCCGGCTTGATGAAGTGACCGTGCGGCGATGACGGCGTGCCCGCTCCGTGTAATTCGTGGGGCGGCGATGTTGGTGATGATTTATCCTTTGTGATGCCGAACTCTTGTTCGGCTCGCCGATATGATGATCCAAAGAAGTTGAGTTCGGCTCAATAAAGTGACAACGTGTCTAGCGCAGGTCGGCAGCCGTAGAGCAACGTTGTCAGGCTGGTTTAACACGAGCGCGATGGTGAAGATCATATTGGAAAAGACTTCAAAATAGCGGGATGTGTTTGGGAACAAAACACAATACCCAATACAAAACTTCGTTCAAAAAGGATGTCCGAAATCCCGTTCATAAAAAAGATGAGTTCGGGTCAGATTCGTTCTCGCGCAGAAAACAGATCCGAAAAGTGATGCACTAATCGGAAGGTTCCCGTAGTTTGGACGGTCGGATCGAGCTGAAATTTTGAGATGTGGTAGATATAGGAATTCCGCAGCCGATCAACGGTTGGATCTTCCAAAGGACGTCCGAGCTAGAATCTAGACACCACGCCCTAAACTCGTCCAGATTCTCGTCCAGATTTGAGAGGGCTCCGGTATATCGCGGATTGCCAGAGATTCCTCCATCGGAACTCGACGAAATTTTACAGGGTTGTTGTAGACTCAATTCCGCACAGTTCCACCAAAGCAATCGTTAAAACGATGCTTGAGGAGGCGGTGGCGGCGGATACAGGTTCGTTGTCCAGAAAAACAGCACGGTCGCCCGAGGGCAATGTTGACGTTGAGCCCCCGGGCTCCCTGGATGATTCCTCAATGATCTTGATAGAGATCGGAGTTGATGTTGATGAAGGCCCTCATTCGAACATGACGATCGGAGGTAGGACGTAGTCCTCGGTCCAGCCAAGGTGACCAGTCGAGCTGGTGACGAAGATGCCGAAGTCGTAGCTGATCTGCAGGCGAGCCATCGACCTTTTGCCGAACACACAGCATAACTCCCATTGAAAGCACCAATGTCGGTGTCAAAAACGGCGGATCTCGGGTAGGGGGTCCCGAACTGTGCGTCTAAGGTGGATGGTAATAGGAGGCAAGGGACACAATGTTTACCCAGGTTCGAGCCCTCACGATGGAGGTAATACCCTACTTCCTGCTTGATTGATCTTGATGATATGAGTATTACAAGAGTTGATCTACCACGAGATCGTAGAGGCAAAACCCTAGAAGTCTAGCCTATGATTATGATTGTGTATCTCTCTATCGACTAGCCTGGCCTCGGTTTATATAATGCACCAGAGGCCTAGGATAACAAGAGTCCTAGCCGAATACGCCGGTGGGGAGGAGTCCTTGTCTTGATCGCCAAGTCTTGTGGAATCTTCCTTGTATGCGGCAGATGTCCGGACTGGCCAATGAGTATACGGCCATGGGGGTCCTCGGCCCAATCTAACAGATCGGGAGATGACGTGGTGAGTACTCCCTAGTCCAGGACACCGTCACTAGGCTCGTCAAGTTTAACCCAAGTATTCTGCATGTGCAAAACTGTCTTACACCTGTTGTATGTGAACATAGAGTCTATCAGACTAGATCATCACGAGGCGCTTCAAAATGACAAACTTTGGCAATGGTGCATACTCAGGGAGAACACATTTATCTTGAAATTAAGTGAAGGGATCATCTTATAATGCTACCGTCTTTCTAAGCAAAATAAGATGCATAAAGGATAAACATCACATGCAACCAAAATATGTGAAATGATATGGCCATCATCATCTTGTGCTTTTGATCTCCATCTCCAAAGCATTGGCATGATCTCCATCGTCACCGGATCGACACCTTGATCTCTATCGTAGCGTCGGGGTCTTCTTCCCAACTATTGCTTCTACAACTATTGCTAACGCATAGTGATGAAGTAAAGCAATTACATGGCGCTTAGTGATTGACACGCAGGTCATACAATAATTAAAGACAACCCTAAGGCTCCGGCCGGTTCTCGTACTCACCAACATGCAAGTCGTGAACTTATTACATAACATGATCATCTCGTACATCAACATGTATCACATCATATCTTGACCATATCACATCACAACATGCCCTGCAAAAACAAGTTAGACGTCCTCTACTTTGTTGTTGCAAGTTTTACGTGGCTGCTAGGGGCTAAAGAAAATATGCTCTAGAGGCAATAATGAAGTTGTTATTTATATTTCCTTATATCATAATAAATGTTTATTATTCATGCTAGAATTGTATTAACCGGAAACTTGATACATGTGTGGATACATAGACAAAACACAGTGTCCCTAGTAAGCCTCTACTAGACTAGCTCGTTAATCAAAGATGGTTAAGTTTCCTAACCATATACATGTGTTGTACTTTGATGAACGGGACCAAATCATTATGAGAAAGATGTGATGGACAAGTCCCATCTGTTAGCTTAGCTTAATGATCGATAAGTTTTATTGCTATTGCTTTCTTCATGTCATATACATATCCCTTTGACTATGAGATTATGCAACTCCCAAATACTGGAGGAATACTTTATGTGCTATCAAATGTCTCAACGTAACTGGGTGATTATAAAGATGCTCTACAGGTATCTCCGAAGGTGTTTGTTGGGTTGGCATAGATCGAGATTAGGATTTGTCACTCCGAGTATCAGAGAGGTATCTTTGGGCCCTCTCGATAATGCATTACGGAACGAGTAAAGAGACTTGTCGGTAACGATATTGAACTAGGTATGAAGATACCAACGATCGAATCTCGAGCAAGTAACATACCAATGACAAAGGGAATAACATACGTTGTCATTATGGTACGACCAATGAAGATCTTCGTAGAATATGTGGGAACCAATATGAGCATCCAAGTTCCGCTGTTGGTTATTGACCGGAGAGGTGTCTCGGTCATGTCTACATAGTTCTCGAACCCGTAGGGTCCGCACGCTTAACGTTCGATGAAGATTTTGTATTATATGAGTTATGTGATTTGGTGACCGAATGTTGTTCGGGGTCCCGGATGAGATCACGGACATGACGAGGGGTCTTGAAATGGTTGAGAGGTAAAAATTCATATATAGGACTATAGTATTTGGATACCGGAAGTGTTCCGTGGGTACCGGGTACTTATCGGGTCACTGGAAGGGGTTCCGTGCCACCCCCGGCAAATTATATGGGCCTAATGGGCCAAGAGAGGGACAAACCAGCCCCTAAGTGGCTGGTGTGCCCCCTATAGTCCGAAATAAGGGGGAAACAAAAGGGGAGAAGGGAAAAGAAAAGGGGAGGATTTAGCCTCCCCCGTTCCTCCCCCTCCCCCCTCTCTTTCCTTCCCCCTCCGACACTTATGGAAGGGGGGGTGGCCGACTTGTAGGAGGGCCCAAGTAGGATTGCTCCTACTTGGGGCACCCCTTGCTGCACCTCTCCCTCTACCACCTATATATATGTGGGGGGGCACCGCTAGAACACACAACATTGATTCCTAGCCGCAGCGCGCCTCCACAGCTTTACGCCCGTCATATTGTCATAGTGCTTAGGTGAAGCACTGCGCGGATCACTTCACCATCACCGTCACCATGCCGTCGTGCTGACGAAACTCTGCCTCGACACTTTGCTGGTTCAAGAGTTCGAGGGACGTCATCGAGCTGAACGTGTGCAGAACTCGGAGGTGCCGTACGTTCGGTGCTTGATCGGTCAGAACGGGAAGAAGTTCGACTACATCAACCGCGTTGTCAAATGCTTCCGCTTTCGGTCTACGTGGGTACGTGGACATGCTCTCCCCCTCTCATTGCTATGCATTCCTAGATAGATCTTGCGTGAGCTTAGGATTTTTTTGAAATTGCATGTTACGTTTCCCAACAATGGCATCCAAGCTAGGTCTATGCGTAGATGATATGCATGAGTAGAACACAAAGAGTTGTGGGCGGTGATCATCATACTGCTTACCACCAATGTCTTATTTTGATTAGGCGGTATTGTTGGATGAAGCGGCCCGGACCAACCTTACATGACCATGTTCATGAGACCGGTTCCACCGAAAGACATGCAACTAGTTTTGCATAAAGGTGGCTGGCGGGTGTCTGTTTCTCCAACTTTAGTTGAATCAAATTTGACTGCGGCCGGTCCTTGTTGAAGGTTAAAACAGCAAACTTGATAAATCACCGTTGTGGTTTTGATGTGTGGGTAAGAACGGTTCTTACTAGAAGCCTGTAGCAGCCGCATAAAACTTGCAACAACAAAGTAGAGGACGTCTAACTTGTTTCGCAGGGCATGTTGTGATGTGATATGGTCAAGACATGATGTGATATACGTTATTATATGAGATGATCATGTTTTGTAAAATTTATCGGCAACTGGCAGGACCCTTATAGTTGTCGCTTTATTGTATGAAATGCAAACGCCATGTAATTGCTTTACTTTATCACTATGCGTTAGCGATAGTTGTAGAAGCGATAGTTGGCGAGACGACCACGACGCTACGATGGAGATCAAGGTGTCAAGACGGTGACGATGGAAATCATGACGGTGCTTTGGAGATGGAGATCAAAGGCACGAGATGATGGCGGCCGTATCATGTCACATATTTTGATTGCATGTGATGTTTATCTTTTATGCATCTTATTTTGCTTAGTACATCGGTAGCATTATAAGATGATCCCTCACTAAAATTTCAAGGTATAAGTGTTCTCCCTGAGTATGCACCGTTGTGACAATTCGTCGTGCCGAGACACCACGTGATTATCGGGTGTGATAAGCTCTATGTTCACACAACGGGTGCAAGACAGTTTTGCACATGTGGAATACTCGGGATAAACTTGACGAGCCTAGCATGTACAGACATGGCCTCGGAACACTGGAGACCGAAAGGTCGAACGTGAATCATATAGTAGATATGATCAACATAGAGATGTTCACCATTGAAAACTACTCCATCTCACGTGATGATCGGACATGGTTTAGTTGATATTGATCACGTGATCATTTAGATGACTTGAAGGATGTCTATCTAAGTGGGAGTTCTTAAGTAACATGATTAATTGAACTTAATTTATCCTAAACTTAGTCTTGATAGTTTTTGCATATCTATGTTGTAGATCAATGGCCCGTGCTACAGTTCCCTTGAATTTTAATGCGTTCCTAGAGAAAGCTAAATTGAAAGATGATGGTAGCAACTACACGGACTGGTCCGTAACATGAGGATTATCCTCATTGCTGCACAGAAGAATTATGTCGTTGATGCACCACTAGGTGTCAAGCCCCCTCCCGCTAATGTAGACGCTTTGAATGTCTGGCAAACGGGGTCTGATGACTACTCTATAGTTCAGTGTGCCATGCTTTATGGCTTAGAATCGGGAGTTCAAAGACATTTTGAACTTCATGGACCATATGAGATGTTCCAGGAATTGAAGTTAATATTTCAAGCAAATGCCCGAGTTGAGAGATATGAAGTCTCCAACAAGTTCTACAGCTGCAAGATGGAGGAGAACAATTTTGTTAGTGAAGACATACTCAGAATGCATGGGTATCATAACCACTTGACTCAGCTAGGAGTTAATCTTCCAGATGATAGTGTTATTGACAGAGCTCTTCAATCACTACCACCAAGCTACAAAGGCTTCGTGATGAACTATAATATGCAAGGGATGGATAAGACAATTTCCGAGCTCTTCACTATGCTCAAAGCTGCGGAGTTAGAAATCAAGAAAGAGCATCAAGTGTTGATGGTTAACAAGACCACTAGTTTCAAGAAAAAGGGCAAGGGAAAGAAGGGGAACTTCAAGAAGAATGGCAAGAAAGTTGTCACTCCCGGGAAGAAGCCCAAGTCTGGACCCAAGCCTGAAACTGAGGGCTTCTACTGCAAAGGGACTGGTCACTGGAAGCGGAACTGCTCCAAGTATTTGGCGAATAAGAAGGATGGCAAAGTGACCAAAAGTATATTTGATGTTATTGATGTGTACCTTACTAATGCTCGTAGTAGCGCCTGGGTATTTGATACTGGTTCTGTTGCTCATATATGCAACTCGAAATAGGGGCTACAGATTAAGCGAAGATTGGCTAAGGACGAGGTGACGATGCGCGTCGGGAATGGTTCCAAGGTCGATGTGATCGCCGTCGGCACATTACCTCTACATCTACCTTCAGGGTTAGTTTTAGACCTGAATAATTGTTATTTGGTGCCAGCGTTGAGTATGAACATTTTATCTGGATCTTGTTTGATGCGAGATGGTTATTAATTTAAATCAAATAATAATGGTTGTTCTATTTATATGAGTAATATCTTTTATGGTCATGCACCCTTGAAGAGTGGTCTATTTTTGTTGAATCTCGATCGTGGTGATACACATATTCATAATATTGATGCCAAAATATGCAAATTTGATAATGATAGTGCAACATATTTGTGGCACTTCCATTTAGGTCATATTGGTATAAAGGCATGAAGAAACTCCATGCAGATGGACTTTTGGAATCACTTGATTATGAATCATTTGATGCTTGCGAACCATGCCTCATGGGCAAGATGACTAAGACTCCGTTCTCCGGAACAATGGAGCGAGCCACTGACTTATTGGAAATAATACATACCAATGTATGCGGTCCGATGAGTGTTGAGGCTCGCGGCGGGTATCATTATTTTCTAACCTTCACAGATGATTTGAGAAGATATGGATATATCTACTTAATGAAACATAAGTCTGAAACATTTGAAAAGTTCAAAGAATTTCAGAGTGAAGTAGAGAATCATCATAACAAGAAAATAAGTTTCTACGATCTAATCAGGGAGGTGAATATTTGAGTTAGGAGTTTGGCCTTCATTTAAAACAATGTGGAATAGTTTCACAACTCACGCCACCTGGAACACCACAGCATAATGGTGTGTCCGAAAGTCGTAACCGTACTTTATTAGATATGGTGCAATCTATGATGTCTCTTACAGATTTACCACTATCGTTTTGGGGTTATGCATTAGAGACAGCCGCATTCACGTTAAATAGGGCACCATCTAAATCCGTTGAGACGACAACGTATGAACTGTGGTTTGGTAAGAAACCTAAGTTGTCGTTTCTTAAAGTTTGGGGTTGCGATGCTTATGTGAAAAATCTTCAGCCTGATAAGCTTGAACCCAAATTGGAGAAGTGCGTCTTCATAGGATACCCAAAAGAAACTGTTGGGTACACCTTGTATCACAGATCCGAAGGCAAGATCTTTGTTGCTAAGAATGGATTCTTTCTAGAGAAGGAGTTTCTCTCGAAAGAAGTGTGTGGGAGGAAAGTAGAACTTGATGAGGTAATTGTACCTTCACTCGAATTGGAAAGTAGCTCATCACAAAAAAAACGTTCCCGTGATGCCTACACCAACTAGAGAGGAAGCTAATGATAATGATCATGAAACTTCAGATCAAGTTAATACCGAACCTCGTAGGTCAACCAGAGTACGTTCCGCACCAGAGTGGTACGGTAATCCTGTTCTGGAAGTCATGTTACTAGACCATGACGAACCTACGAACTATGAGGAAGCTATGATGAGCCCAGATTCCACATAATGGCTTGAGGCCATGAAATCTGAGATGGGATCCATGTATGAGAACAAAGTATGGACTTTGGTTGACTTGCCCGATGATCGGCAAGCCATAGAGAATAAATGGATCTTCAAGAAGAAAACTGACGCTGATGGTAATGTTACCGTCTACAAAGCTCTACTTGTTGCAAAAGGTTTTCGACAAGTTCAAGGAGTTGACTATGATGAGACTTTCTCACCCGTAGTGATGCTTAAGTCTGTCCGAATCATGTTAGCATTTGCCGCATTTTATGATTATGAAATCTGGCAAATGGACGTCTGATACATGTTCAACGTATCTATAATTTTTCATTGTTCCATGCTGTTATATTATCATTCTTGGATGTTTTATAATCATTTTGTTTCACGTTTTGGTACTAACCTATCGACATAGTGCCAAGAGCCAGTTGCTGTTTTTTGAATGTTTTATACATTGTAGGAAATCAATACCAAACGGAGTCCAAACGCAACGAAACTTTTTGCGGATTTTTTGGATGAGAAGACAACAAATGGGCCGAAGAAGCACCTGGGGGCTGCTCCGAGGGGAGCACAACCCACCAGGGCGCGCCTGGAGGCCCAGGCGCGCCCTGGTGGGTTGTGCCCACCTAGGGTGCCCCCCGGACCGCCTCTTTACTCTATAAATACCCCAATATTCCAGAAACCCTAGGGGAGTCGACAAAAATCAATTCTAGCCGCCGCAGAGTCTAGAGCCACCAGATCCAATCTAGACACCATCACAGAGGGGTTCACTACTTCCATTGGTGCCTCTCCGATGATGCGTGAGTAGTTCTTTGTAGACCTTCGGGTCCGTAGTTAGTAGCTAGATGGCTTCCTCTCTCTCGTTTGATTCTCAATACAATGGTCTCTTGGAGATCCATATGATGTAACTCTTTTTGCGGTGTGTTTGTTGGGATATGAACTTTGAGTTTATGATCAGATCTATCTTTTTATCCATGAAAGTTATCTGAGTCTTCTTTGATCTCTTATATGCATGATTGCTTATAGCCTCGTATTTCTTCTCTGATATTTGGGTTTGGTTGGGGATATAACTATTGGAGTTAACCCGCCCAGGAGGGGCCGGGTTAACTCCTTAGCGGTTTATCAAGACAAAGCCCATGAAGATGCTTAAGGTAGTAGTTCACTACGCAGATTCATCAAGGGTCTGAAGCCCAAAGGCAATTTAAGGCCCAAACAAGTGTAAACCACCATATATGTGTAACTTGTATTATAAGGCATGTATAGTTAGTCACCGAGCCGGAGACGTTGTTTATGAGCTGGCCAGGACTCTGTAAGCTGCGGGGCGTCGACCTGTGTATATAAAGGGACGACCCGGCGGCGACTTAGGACAAGAGACAACAGATCGAAAGCTAGGTCAAGCGTATTCGCTCCCTGGTAATCGAAGCATAAGCAATACCACCTCAAACTGGATTAGGCCTTTACCTTCACCGCAAGGGGCCGAACCAGTATAAACTCCTATGTCCTTTGTCCCTTTTAACCCCTTTAAGCTAACCTAGTGCGATGGCTCCATGACTAAGTCCTCACGCTAGGACATCTGCCGTGACAAATCCACGATAGTTGGCGCCCACCGTGGGGCTCTCGCACGGTGGTTTCGAGTTCTTGAAGGGAAGCTTCGAAGGGATCAAGGGATACGCTGTGGGCCGGATGACCAAGAGTCGTCGCGGCAAGCTCTACATCGATGATGTAGGCTGGGGCCCCAAGGCCGGCTCAATTGAGTACGGGTACCGGGTTCCCTTTGGCAGAATTCATGTCTTCATCGGCAAGATCGGTGAGCCGGGCCCTGAGTCGGACATCTACACCGACATCATCAAGACGGCTCAGCGTGCACGACCCGCCCGAGTTCAGCCCGCTGTGAAACGTGCGTTAATGGGATTCATCCATGGGGCGGGATCTGAAGACAGATCTGTGTCTGGTGGTGACACGATCGCCTATTCTGATGGTGAGTCGTCCACTGGTGAAACCGAGTCATTGTATCAGCTGCAAGATGGCTGGCTTGGGAGTTATTCCGATGGCAACATTATTCCGGACCCCTATGAGCCGCCAAGTAGGGCTGCAATCTTCATGGCCGGCACTCAGCCAGTATAGATTTCTTTGACTGCGGCAGCAATAATCTTCGGGTTAGCAACGACAATGGCTGCCAGGGCAAGAGGCCCTGTGCGCCAGCCATCTCATGTTTTAACCGACTTGCTGGATAATTTAACAGCATTGTTAATAGCAGAGGTTAACCCGGCAGATCAAGATTAACATAACGCGAAAGTTGCAAAACTCCGAGAACAGATAACTCAAGCCATGGAGGATTTGGCGGCTGAGGACGTGAGGATGACAGCGGAATGGGCTGCTCTGGATGCTCAGGCACAACGGATCCAGGCTGATTCCTTCCGGCTCTCTTTGGATCAGAACGCTTCAAATGACATCATGAGGAGAAGACACTGGAGTCGTCTGCCTCCGGTTTATGAGGCGAGGTACCTCTTCAACACACCTGGTGCAGGGACCAGTGACCCGCCAGAGGTAAACCGGGCGGTAACCGCGCCTAGGGCTGGAGCGCCGGTTCAGCCACGCGCAACGGATCCGCTTCGTCTGAACAATACCCCGCCACAATATGTGCCGACGCCGATGGGTTATTATTCTAACCCTTTGGATAATATGATCGCTACAGTGTCATGATTGGCGGCTCTCCTAGTGGAAGGCGAGTCTCCAGCTGCGATTGAAATGCGGAGGGCTAGGGAGATTCTTCAGACCGCATTGGTATAGCAGCAGGGTTATTCTTACAGTCGTGAGAGGATTCACTCAACCCCTCGCCCAAGCCGGAGTTATAGCAGGTATATTGACGAGCCGGCTGTGTTAAGCAGTGAACGACACCATAACCCGCCCCGTGGACATGACCCAGCGTGCGGTGGAGCTAATGCTCAAAACATGGTCGATCAGGGAAGAGCGCATCAAGAGGATGAGCTGGCGGCTTAGTACGCGGCTCGTCAACATTCTCCGATTCATCCAACAACTTCAGTGGAAACAGGCGTGACCTTCAGAACTTTGGGTGTGCCGTGTTTGGTGCCGGCTCTGCATAATGAGCGTTTGCCCAAGGATTTCAAGGGTCCTTGTAAGGTGCCTAACTACACAGCCGACTTACCCCCTGAAGCATGGGTTGAAAGTTATGAGATGGCCATGGAACTGCTGGATGTTAGGGATGCTGCATGCGCTAAGTATTCCACCATGATGTTGGATGGGGCGACCTGTACTTGGTTGAAAGGGCTACCTGCCAACTCCATCAGGTCATGGGCCGAGTTAAAAGCCTGTTTTATTCAAAATTTTAAAAATACATGCAAGTAGCCTATGTCAATTGTGGATCTGGATGCCTGTGTCCAAGAAGAGGGCGAGTCAACAAACCATTGGGTGCGTCGGGTTTCCACTATCCTGCATTCATCGGATCGCATCAATGCTGGCTCAGCAGTTTTGATGTTGGAGAAGAATTGCCATTTTATGCCCCTCAAACAGAAGCTAGGGCGGCTTAAACGCCACTGCAGCGACATGGGGGAGCTAATGGCGGCTTTGGTTAAGTATGCCGACTCTGATGGTACCAAGCACCCCGAGTCTGATGATGAAAGGCCGGGAAAGGGAAAGAAGAGCGGCCACACCAAGGGACAACATCATAACCCGGCAAGTCAGGGGGGCAATGGTAAGCGCAAGGCGGATAATAGTTTGGATTTCGAGGCCAATACCAACACGCAAAATTATAACCAACATTATAAGGGAAGGCCAGCTCAGTCTGGAGAATTCAACCTAGAAGCAGTGATGAACCAGTCGTGTCCAAGGCACAGAACAAAGGAGAGGCCATCAAAACATTTGTGGAAGGATTGTTTTATCATGAAGCAATTCAGAGAGTCTCATCTTTTCCAGCACAGCCATGGCCCGAACGGCGGTTCAGGGTCCGACCCTAATGGTCCGGGTCAAGGAGGTGGCGGTTCAAGCTCCGGTTTTCAAAACCAAGGCCATCAGGGTGGTTACAGCCAGCAGAATAATTAGGGGAATCAGCAGCAGTAGCAGTCTGGTTATCAGAATAATCCGAAGAAGTTGAATAGTGGGCAGTACCATGTCTTCACCAGAGTCTTTGCAAGCGGGATCAGAAGCTTTATAAAAGGGCTGTGAATGCCGTTGAGTCAGCGGTTCCCCGTTACTTGCGATGGTCTGAGCACCCATTATGTGGAGTCGTGAGGATCACCCGCCCTGGGTTGATAATCCGGGACACTTAGCTTTGGTGGTGGCACCTCAGGTTGGAGGATACAAGTTCACTAAGGTACTCATGGATGGAGGTAGCAGTATTAATATCCTCTATTATGATACTTTCCGTCGTATGGGGTTGACTGATAAGAATCTTAAGCCGTCCAAAACTGTTTTCCATGGAGTGGTGCCTGGTAAGTCGGCGTATCCTGTTGGCAAAATTGCTTTGGAAGTAGCCTTTGGGGATGAACATGATTCCAGGGCCGAACGTTAACCTTTGAAGTGGTCAAGATTCAAAGCCCGTATCACGCTCTGTTTGGACGGTCGGCTTATGCCAAGTTCATGGCACGGCCTTGTTATGTTTATCTGCAACTCAAGATGCCGGGTTACAAGGGGACTATCACAGTGCATGGAAGCCGGAAGATAGCCTTGGACTGTGAAGAGGGTGATACTGCTTAAGCTGAGTCGGTCTGTGCGACCGAGGAGTTGAAGTTTTACAAAGACAATGTTGACCGACGGATATGACTTCTTTGAAAAAGCCAACTACAGAGCATGACCCGGCGTTGAAGTTTAAGTCGGCAGATGATACTAAGCTAGTTGACTTCGTTCCTGGAAATTCATCCAAACAGTTCAGTATCGGTGCTAATCTGGATCCAAAATAGGAAAGCGTGCTCATCGAGTTCATCCATGAGAACCGGGACATCTTTGCATGGAAACCTTCTGATATGCCGGGTGTACCGGAGGAACTCGCTGAGCACACTCTCAATATTGATCTGAAGTTTAAGCCGGTCAAGCAATTCCTTCATCGGTTTAATGAAGAAAGGCGCAAGGCCATTGGAGAGGAAGTGGCCCGGCTCTTGGCGGCTGGGTTCATTGTTGAAGTTTTTCATCCTAAGTGGTTGGCTAACCCGGTGCTGGTGCTTAAGAAGAACGGCACTTGGCGTATGTGTGTGGACTACACGGACTTAAACAAGGCTTGTTCGGCTGATCCTTTTGCTCTCCCTCGTATTGATCAAATTATTGATGCTACGGCGGGTTGTGGGCACTTAAGCTTTTTGGATGCTTATTCTAGTTATCATCAGATCAAGATGGCAGTTAAGGACCAGGAGAAGACAACTTTTATAACTCCTTTTGGAGCCTTCTGCTATGTGTCTATGCCTTTCCGGCTCAAGAGTGCCCAGGCGACTTACCAACGATGTGTGCAAAATTGCCTTCATAATCAAATCGGGCGTAATGTTCATGCTTATGTGGATGACATTGTGGTGAAATCCAAAAAGAAGGAGACTCTAATTGATGATTTGAAGGAAACCTTTGACAATCTCTAGGTTTATAAGATGATGCTTAACCCGGCCAAGTGTGTGTTTGGTGTACCAGCTAGTAAGCTTTTGGGTTTTCTGGTTTCTGAACGAGGTATTGAAGCTAACCTGGAGAAGATAAAAACCATCACCTCTCTGGCTAAGTCGGCGTGTATTAATGATGTTCAGCGTTTGGCGGGTCGTATTGCGGCCTTAAGCCGGTTCATAAGCCGGTTGGGTGAGAAGGCTATCCTTCTTTACCAGATGACGAAGAAGACATATCACTTTGTTTGGAGTGATGCTACTAATCAAGCGTTTGAGGATTTGAAGAGATAGTTGGCTGAGCCGCCCATTCTCATTGCTCCCATTGACAAAGAGCCTTTGTTGTTGTATGTGGCTGCCAATAGCCGAGCTGTCAGTGCAGCCATTGTGGTGGAAAGGAAGGAGGCAAACAAGGAATATCCGGTTCAACGGTCGGTTTACTAATATCGGTGAGGTCCTTATTGAGTCCAAACGGAGGTATCCACATTGGCAGAAGCTTGTGTATGGGGTTTTTATGGCTAGCCGGAAGCTTAAGCATTATTTTCTGGTTCATCCTATCACTTTGGTTAGTTCTGCCCCCTTAGGGGATATCATTCAAAACAGAGAAGCCACAGGTCGGGTAGCCAAGAGGGCCATTGAGCTTGGGCCTCATGGTTTAAAGTATGTGCCCCGTACAGCCATCAAGTCTCAAGCACTTGTGGATTTTATCAATGATTGGATAGAGTTACAGATGCCTGAAGAAAAATCGGATAACACGTATTGGACTATTCACTTTGATGGATCCAGGCAGTTGGAAGGCTCTGGGGCTGGAGTTGTATTAACTTCCCCACGAGGTGATAATTTTTCTTATGTTCTCCAGCTGATGTTCCCTTGTACTAACAATGCAGCTGAGTATGAGGCCTTGCTCCATGGTCTTCGGATGGCTAAGGAGATGAGCTTAAGCCGGGTGAGGTGTTTCAGCGACTCAGGTCTGGTGGCTCAGCAAGTTTCTGGCACTTGGGATTCTAAGGATCCACTCATGGCGGCTTAGCGTAGAGAGGTTGATGCTATTGCGGGTCACTTTAAGGGTTATCAAGTTGAACATGTTGATCGCAGGAAAAATGAGGCGACTGATGCTTTAAGCCGGTTAGGGTCTCAACGTAAGCCGGTGCCACCTAAACTTTCCTGGATATTCTGCATAACCCTTCTGTGAAATTGCCTACAGAGGAAGATCTGGCTACTCCTAACCCCGAAGCACAATTGGTGGCGGCTCTTCATGCGATTTCTGATTGGACAGTTCCATATTTGGCTTATACGACCCGGGGTGAGTTACCTGAGGATGAAACTTTGGCCAGGCAGATAACCCGGCGGTCCAAGTCAATGGCTATCGTTCATGGAGAGTTGCATCATCGCAGTGGCACAGGGGCGTTTCAGCGTTGTGTTTCTCCAGAGGAGGGTCATAAGATTCGGCGTCAGATTCATGAAGGTGATTGTGGCCATCATGCCGGTTCTAAGTCTCTTGTGGCTAAGGCTTTTCGTCATGGATTTTATTGGCCGACGGCTCACTCTGATGTTGAGGATCTGGTCAGTAAATGTGATGGTTGTCAAAAATTCTCACTACGAGCTCATGTGCTGGCTCAAGAATTGAGGATGATTCCAATTACTTGGCCGTTTGCAGTCTGGGGGCTTGATATGGTTGGGCCTTTAAAAAGGTCCAAGGATAAAAAGACACACCTCCCAGTGGCGATTGACAAATTTACAAAGTGGGTTGAGGCGAGCCGTCAAGAAATGTGACGCGCAACGGGCGGTTCAATTCATCAAAAGGTGATTTTCCGCTTTGGCTTTCTCACAAAGATTATAACTGGTAATGGCACTAATCTATCCAAGGGTGCTATGAAAGAATTTTGTCAACGTGAGCATATCCGGCTTGATGTGTCATCAGTGGCTCATCCCCAGTCTAATGGTCAAGCTGAGAGAGCCAATCAAGAGATCCTGAGAGGCATCAAGCCCCGGCTTATGGTTCCCTTGCACAGGACGCCGGGTTGTTGGGTGGAGGAGTTACCCTCAGTGATATGGAGTATCAATACTACCCCCAATAGATCTACGGGTTACACGCCTTTCTTCATGGTTTACGAAGCTGAGGCGGTTCTCCCTAGTGACATACGTCACGACTCGCCCCGGGTGGCGGCTTATGTTGAAGCTGACAATGAAAAAGCACGTCAGGATGCACTTGATCTTTTAGATGAGGAGCGTGACCTTGCGGCGGTTCGTTCGGTGATTTACCAACAAGATCTGGGTCGTTATCACAGCCGCTGAGTTAAAACCAGAACCTTTCAAGAAGGTGACTTGGTGCTCCGGCTTATCCAGGATCAATCTGATATGCACAAGCTATCCCCACCTTGGGAAGGGCCCTTTGTGGTCAGCAAAAATCTGAACAATGGGTCATACTACCTTATCGATGTTCGAGACCGCAAAGACTCACGCACGTCGGAGGAGGAGTGTAACACCCGGATAATTAAGCTACAGTAATCCCGGCTAATGAAGCCACGTCACCTCGGTTACTGTGACTAAACTCACGATGAATCGATCCCGGTTCAAATTCAAATTTTAAAACAAAAGCAAACGATAAAAGTTTTCAAAAACTAAAACTAAAATGTTCGGGGGTTGTCTAAAATAACAAACCTAATTATGGTGGGGTGCACAAAATTTTGTAAAATGCTTTGACATTTTAAATAAGCTAAAACAGAAAAGAAGAAAGTAAGAAAAGGAAAGATAAAAAAGAGAAGTGGGGAAGGAATCCCCATCGCCCAACTGGCCAGCCCTCCCACTGGCCCGGTCGGCCAACCCAAGGCCCGCCCAACTGCCCCACCCCACTTAACCCCCTCCCGGGTGAAACCCTAGCCGACCCCCCAGCCTCACTCTCCCCCACCCCGATCCCTTTCCCCCACGCCCGATCTGGATCGGGCGGTCCCCTCGTCCTCCCCATCGCTGGCGGCCCTCACCCCTCAACCAGGGCCCCCTCCTCCCCTGCGCCACTGACCCCCTCCTCCACACTGTCGCCCCTTGGCCTGGGCACTCACTGCTGGGTCGTCCCGACCCCCCGCCTCCGGGACCTTCCTCCGACGCCGGTCGGCCGCCACCCGACTCCTTCCTGGTCGCCACCAAACTCCACCGCTGCCTCCTAGACCCCACAGGAACCCCCAGTGAGCTTCAGATCCCCTGCCGCTCCCCTCGTCCCCCCCCGACCAGCGCCACCATAGCCGAGCCCGCCGCTGCCCGTCGCCGCTCCGACCGTCATGCCACGCCGCGCCCCCCTCCCTCTCCTCCCCTGAAGCGGCGCTCCCCCTCGCCTGCTTACCGCCCGGCCCGCCTTGGCCTCACCCCTCTCTCTCCCTCGTCGGCGGCCCTCGCCCCCCTGGCCACAGAACCCCCGGCCCTTCCCGCGACTTTCGGCGACAGCGCTGACAAGTCTGACACGCCAAGGCCGTGTCCGCACCTCCGTTTACCTCCGCCGCCTCCGGCGACCCGGACACCGCCAGCCACACTGAACGCCCTCGCCCGGCTCCTCATCGGCCACGGCCTCGGCGACCCTTCCACCACACCGGCGGGATCGGGCGGGCGCCACGCCTGCGTCCCTGGTTTGGCGCCCGAGCAGACCCACGCCCGCCAGCCCAAGACGCTCGTTTGGCCCCCTGGGGCTATGACATGGGGCCCCACCCCATGAGTAATGGTTTTTAATAATAAAAGAAAAATGAAAATTAAATAAAACTAATTAATTAATTAATTAATTAAGTAATTAGTTAATCTAATTAATCATGATTAATTAAACTCTATTAACTAATTAACTCTCTGTTAATTAAATTTGATTAGGTTAATTAGATAATGTGGTATGACTTAATGGGACCCACACATCAGGTTGACTCATCAAACCCTGTTGATCTATAACGTCGGCATGACATCATGTCGACGTCATAAATACATTTTCAATTAATTAAATAATTAATTAAATTCCGAAATTATTAAAATCTTTTAAAATCATATCTTTTAATCTGTAATCTCGGATTAAAATATTTTCAACATGAAAGTTACTCGAGCGACGTGATTTAATCCGGATACGCAGTCCGCTCGTCCGCCACACCCCCCAACCTATCGAACCTGCAAATTTTCCTCCGCCTCTCCGCTCGAAACCCAAAACACCGGATTACTTTCCGGATGTTTCCCCTTAACCAAGACCCTCATACCACGTTAGGGCACGCCAACATCGCTTCTTGGCATGTCATGCATCAATATGCATCTGCTTACTTTGTATTCATTGTTTCTTCCCCTCTTCTCTCCGGTAGACTACGAGACCGACCTGCTGCTGGCGCCGATTCGACTACGGTGTTGACGACCCTCTCTCTTGCCAGAGCAACCAGCAAGCCCCCTTGATCACCGATATCGCCACTCTTATCTACACCGCTTGCATTAGAGTAGTATAGCATGTTATCAAGCTTTGAGATACTATATCGCTGCATAGCCTTGTCCTTGTAACCATTTGTTACCTTACCCGCAATCCTAAATGCTTAGTATAGGATGCTAGTACTTTCATCTGTGGTCTACTTTCTTGTCCGTCTCGTGCTATACTATCGGGCCGTGATCACTCGGGAGTTGATCACGGTACATACTATATAATTATACATGATACATGTGAGACTAAAGTCGGTCGGTGATGGAGCACCATGCGAGTGGATCTTTGAGGCGAGCGACAGGGCAGGTTGAGACCGCCTAGGAGAGAGGTGGGCCTGGCCTGTTCGGCGTCATGGTTACTTAACACGCTTAATGAGGTATTGGTATTTGATCCGGGTTGGCTACGAGCTTATACGCACTAACCATCTACGCGGGAGTAGTTATGGGTATCCCGCCGTGGTATCACCAAGCACTTCAGACGTCGGACGGAGCGGGCGCGCTACCGATTGGACTGGAACGTCACTGGCTAGGTCTGCTTCGCCACAGACGCACATGCAGTGTGTGCTCGAGGCGATGGGCCCAGCACCTGCGCGCTTAGGTTTAGACCGCGTGGTGGCCTCTCTCTTGTGCCTAGGTGGGGCTGCGGCGTGTTGATCTTCCGCGGCGGGCATGACCTGTGAAAGTGTGTCCGCCAAATGGGATCAAGCGTCTTTGGGTAAGATGGTGCACCCTGCAGGGAAGTTAGTCTATTCGGATAGCCGTGATCTTGATAATGGACGACTTGGAGTTGTACCTTGAGCTTATGACAACTAGAACCGGATACTTGATAAAACACACCCTTCCAAGTGCGGATACAACCGGTGGTCGCTCTCGCTCGGGGTTATGAGGAGGGATTGCGGGTAGGATTATTGCTATATGATGTTACTTGGAGGACTTCCGTTGTCCTCTTACATGCATTGCAAGACAGGTGTCGAAGCGTAGTCTTCGTTAAGACTAACTATCCCCTCTTATTACGGCATTCTCGCAGTTCACCCATCGATATGGCCTTTACACATATATCCATGCATATGTAGTGTAGCTCCTTGCTTGCGTAGTACTTTGGATGAGTACTCACGGTTGCCTTGTTTCCCTTTTCCCTATCTCTACTCGATTGCTGCAACCAGCGATGGAGCCGAGAGCTGGCGCCACCTCGATGGCGACTACTACTGGAGGTGCCTACTACTACGTGCAGCCAGACGGCGACCGGGGAGTAACCTAGGAGGATCCAGGCAGAGGCCTGCTCCTCTTCGATCTGTATCCCAGTTTGTGCTAGCCATCTTATGGCACCTTGTTTAACTTATGTACGTACTCAGATATTGTTGCTTCCACTGACTTCGTCTATGATCGAGCACTTGTATTCGAGCCCTCGAGGCCCCTCGCTTGTATTATGATGCTTGTATGACTTATTTTATTTGTAGAGTTGTGTTGTGATATCTTCCGTGAGTCCTCGATCTTGATCGTACACATTTGCGTGCATGATTAGTGTACGATTAAATCGGGGCGTCTGAAGATTAATATCGAGCCGATGCTGTGAGGAATCCCCTTCCACACTCCTTGGCCGAAGTCGAGTCTAGACGTTGCAAAAACTTTTACTAACTTGGCTGTGTGCCTTACGGGCCCACGTCGCCATCGGGTGGTACTAGGATCTTTTACTCCTCGACCTTTACTCTGGGACTCTGAACTCTCTTCTACCCGGGTTAAACGATTTTGCTAACTGTCACTAGGATCCCGTGACCCCATTCACCCCAAAGTTGGATAAAGCCATAGTTGTTTCTTGGAATTGTATTTTGATCAATTTCCACGTTGTCATTTGACTCCTTTGAAATGTCTTTGTTTTCAGATAGAACCCACGAGGCAGGTCGTGCGCCACACGACGGCCATTGGTGCCTCGGGATCACCTGCGGTGCTAGCCGAGATGATGACCTATCCGGGTTATCGCGGCACCCTCGAGTACACGTCTATGAGGAGTACGGGACTATAACCAGGAGCGATGCAGTGCCATCGCCCACCTCTACTCTCGGGAGTACGAGTCCACTCTTGTCTTTGCACCGCACATGGTGTTGGAGTGACTATCGATATGGCAGTCCACGATGCTGCTTATGCTGCTCGACACGCCTTCGTGCAGAGTATCGAGAGTTGGACACCTCCCCTTGAGCACATTGCTATCGCGTCGATGTTGGTGAGGAGGTTACTACACTGCTGCCTACCCCGCTACCAGAGAGCCCTTCCACCATCGAACTTTGTTACGCATGCCGATGGGCTGGATCGAGCTAACGAGCTCTTCGCCACGGTTGTACATCACCCGTCGGCACCTTTACCGTGCTCGGCTGATGCACCCTTTGTCCGATCCGGAGAGCTGCCGCGTTCTGCGATCTATCCAGCCAGACCGTGATGCCCCGAGGTGTCGGTTGGCGGGCGACGGGAGGCTACTCTCCCGCACTTGGCCCTTTTCGCCACCGACGCCGGATTCAGCACCGGAGTATCCGCGGCCCCAGTCACCGACGTGGAGGACTATCCACTGCAGACTACCAGCTTTCGAGCTATAGCTACCTCCGCATGCAGCGTGGGACCGATGTGAACTTGCTTGTTAGTGTTTGATGTATTCGCCATGAGCTGCGTGCCGCCTATGATGTAGTAGTCTATGTCTTGGACTCTATGTATCGAACTCTATGCATGATTCCTTTTGTAAGATATGCCAACTACTATGTAGTTCCCATCATGCTGCTTTCATTATGCATGTTTCATCATGAATGATTCTGTCTCTTGCTTAATTTCTCAAATCTGAACTACCCTGTTATATAATAGCGGGATGGTTAGGCCAGTGAGTCGTGGTCGTGGTGCCAACTTCCCACCACCGCCTCGAGTACATGGCTGGTATGATCCAACAGCTCGAGATGAATCGCCACCATGGAGAACATGATGGCTCGCCTCGCCCCAATATGAACCAGCACCCAAATGGAACAACTCTGCAAGATTTCATACGCTCAACCCCAAAGGTACCGCAGCTCAACCCAGCCATTTGGATCTTGATGGTGGCTCCGTGACATCACCTATGAGATGGAGTCTGCTGATGTAGCCCTCGCCAGCTATGTCACTTTGCTTCCTTCTTCTGAGGGACCCGCAGCTCAATGGTGGGACAGCCACAGCGTACTCGCCAGCTTGGAACACTCATCACCGCCGGACTTCCAAGCTTCCTTCGTGCCGCTTCATCCCTCAAGGGGTCATGGACGGAAGAAGCGTGAGTTCATAACCTCACCCAAGGCAACAAGACTGTTGAAGCCTATCGTGAGAGTTCTGGACTTGTCTCGCTATCTTTGAAGAGGACATTGCAACCGATGCACGCAGACAGAGAAGTTCCGTGATGGTCTTCAAGGCGACATCAAGCTCGCACTTCTAGTGCACGACTTTGCTGATTTCGCCACCTTGGTGAACAAAGCTATGA
>JAHIAM010004070.1:0-44851 GCA_021605205.1 Aegilops longissima | reverse complement strand
CCCGATCATCACGTGGTGTCTCAAAGACAAGAACTTTCGAACGGTGCATACTGGGAGAACACTTGATAATTTTAGTGAGAGATCATCTTAAATGCTACCCAACAAAGCAAGATAAGATGCATAAAGGATAAACATCACATGCAATAATAAAGTGATATGATATGGCCATCATCATCTTGTGCTTGTGATTCCATCTCGCACCGCTGATCACCATCGCCACCGGCCACACCTTGATCTCCATCGAGCATTTGTCGCCTGCCAACTATTGCTTTACGATATCGCTACCGCTTAGTGATAAAGTAAAGCAATTACATGGCGTTGTTTCATACAATAAAGGACAACCATTGGTTTCCGCCGCCGATAACTCGTTACAAAACATGATCATCTCATACAATAAAATATAGCATCACGCCTTGACCATATCACATCACAACATGCCCGCAAAACAAGTTAGACGCCCTCTACTTTGTTGTTGAAGTTTTACGTGCTGCTACGGGCTGAGCAAGAACCGTTTACCACGCATCAAAACCACAACGATAGTTTGTCAAGTTGGTGCTGTTTTAACCTTCGAAGGACCGGCGAGCCACACCGGTTCAACTAAAGTGAGAGAGACAGACACCGCCACCACCTTTAAGCAACAAGTGCTCGAGCGGTGAAACCAGTCTCGAAAGCGACGCGAATGTCGGTCCGGCCGCTCATCTCACAATACCGCCAACCAAAGTATGACATGCTGGTAAGCAGATGACTTGTATCGCCCACAACTCACTTGTGTTCTACTCGCATATGACATCAACGATAAAACCGGCTCGGCACGTGGGGAACGAGTAATTTCAAAAATTTCCACGCACACGCAAGATCATGGTGATGGATAGCAACGAGAGGGAGAGTGTGTCCACGCACTGTGAGACCGAAAGCGGAAGCGCATGACAACGCTGTTGATGTAGTCGACGTTCACGATCCGACCGATCCAAGTACCAACATACGGCACTCCGAAGTTCAGCACACGCTCAGCTCGATGACGATCCCGACCGATCCAGAAAGTGTCGGGATGAGTTCCACAAGAGATGGCAGGACGATGATGATGCTTCATGCACAGGCTTTCACTTAAGCTCCGGACGATATGACCGAGGTGGAATATGGTGGAGGGGCACCGACACGGCTAAGGAACGATCACGAGATCAACTTGGTGTCATGGGGTGCCCCTGCCTCAGATATAAAGGAGTGGAGGAGGGAGGCTGCCCTCTCTATGGGCCACTAGGGGAGTCCTACTCCCACCGAGTAGGATTCCCTTCCTAGTCCAACTAGGAACCCTTCCATGTATTAGGAGTAGGAGAGAAGGAAAGGGAAGAGAGAAGGAGAAGGAGGGGCTGCCTCCCTAGTCCAATTCGGACTAGTCCAGGGAGGGGTGCGCCACTCTTTGGCCCTTTCTCCTTTCACGTATGGCCCAAAGAGGCCCATATACTCTCCGCGAATTCGAACTCCCCATCTAAAATATTCAATCACTGAACCTTTCCGAGTCCAATATAGTCGTCAATATATCGATCTTTACGCCTCGACCATTTCGAGACTCTCGTCATGTCCCCGATCTCATCCGGATTAACTCCTTCGTACATCAAAACTCATAAACTCATAATATAACCCATCGAAACCTTGTTGCATGACTACGGGTTCGAGAACTATGTAGACATGACCTAGAACTATTCTTGGTCAATAACCAATAGCGAACCTGGATGCTCATATTGATCCTACATATTCTACGTAAGATCTTTATCGGTCAAACCGCATAACAACATAACGCTGTTCCCTTTGTCATCGGTATGTTACATTTGCCCGAGATTCGATCACGTATCCAATACCTAGTTCAATCTCACATCGCAAGTCTTTTACTCGCTATGTAATGCATCATTCTCGAACTAACTCATTAGCTACATTGCTTTGCAAGGCTTATAGTGATGTGCATTACCGAGAGGCCCAGAGATACCTCTCCGATAATCGGAGTGACAAAACTAATCTCAAATACGCCAACCCAACATGTACCTTTGAGACACCTGTAGTAATCTTTATAATCACCCAGTTACGCTAGACGCTTTGTAGCACCCAAAGTGTTCCTCCGTAAACGGAGTTGCATAATCTCATAGTTACAGTGAACATGTATAAGTCATGAAGAAAGCAATAGCAACATACTAAACGATCAAGTGCTAGGCTAACGGAATGGGTTATGTCAATCACATCATTCTCCTAATGATGTGATCCCATTAATCAAATGACAACACATGTCTATGGTTAGGAAACATAACCATCTTTGATTAATGAGCTAGTCAAGTAGAGGCATACTAGTGACTATATGTTTGTTATGTATTCACACATGTATCATGTTTCCTTAATACAATTCTAGCATGAATAATAAACATTTATCATGAAATAAGGAAATAAATAATAACTTTATTATTGCCTCTAGGGCATATTTCCTTCAATAACGGAAATAAGGGCTCCATATCTTTATTTTCTTCTTTTCTTTTTTCTCAAAGAAGGAAGGTTCCCCCCACAAGTTTGCCGGGGAAAGGAGAAGATAATGGTGGTGACCAAGGCCGCTCGAGGAAGTTTCCTTTCCACGGGAAGAAACCAATTAAAAGTTGTTGCAAAGTTTGAGCAATCGGTTTTAAAAATTTTATGTTATCTTCCTCGAACAACCGGTTTTTGTATGGAAAACCTTAACGGAGGAACCAACTCAGGTTTGCGTTACTTTGTTTCCGAGTCCGCCAACAACTTAAGTGAGTTGCATTAGTTATGGAAAGGTTTCTTTGGTAAGGGCACCCCAGGTTCCGACGTCCGACTAACCAAGGGCTAAGGTGCTCACCGACAAGTTCCCTAAAAGCGGAGGGCAAAAACATACAAAGGAAGGAATCAAGTAAAGGAAATAACATAGCAACCCACCCTAAATAGAGTCATATTATTAAGATAGCTTGTCGCAGTTTCTAACAGATTGTTCTAACATGACCAGCAAAGGTTAAAAGAAAAAGAGAAAACGGGCGGCCCATTCCACGCCATCCCTCAACCCTCTTTGATCCCGGGCCCACCTTGTCCACAATGGGTGCGATAAAGGGTCTTGAGCGCCCCAGATCAAGATTCCGGGGCAAGGTCCTGAGGAGGGTGAGGTTACCGGGTTGCGGAAGGCCACCTTCACCAAAGACCTTTGAAGAGCTCCCCACAGATCTTTGCCACTGCCGGCCAGCTGCTTTGGGATCTTCTCCTGAGCCGAGGGCCCCGCCACGCCTTTGAAGAAAAGTTGAGCTTGGCGCTGGGTTGAGGTGCTCATCTGAGGAACACCCAGATCCTCCATCCCCCTGTTTGCCAAACCCCTTGGCCGATGGTCATGGGCAACATCCACGAGACCCGGTCCAAATCCACATTTCCCTAAAAGTTTTGGCGGCAGCAGACTTCGCCAAAAGGCCGGGGCCTTTGATTTTCCCAAGGCCACCCCAATCCCCGGGCGCCGGCCCAGCCCCTTGGTCAAAGTAGCCAGCCTTCAAGTCAAGATCTGCATTGAGTCCTTGGCGGCCTTGCCCTTGTTCCTTTCTCGGCGAACGACCCTGAGCTCGCCAAGGGTGAAGGCCCTTCCCACGCTTGAGCGAGAAAGCCTCAGGCCCGCCGAGATCGGCCTCCAGCCGCCAATTTCGCCTCCAGCTCCTTCTTGGCGGCTTCGGCAAGGCGGCAGATCCTTCCGCCCTTGAGAGCCCCGCCGGTTTTTCGCCCTGCAATCTCCTCCTCGGGCTTTAAGGTTAACCTTCCGCTTAACCGCCCCCGCAGGAACCGGCCGCGAAGCCTTGTTTTTTAATTCCCTTTGGGGGAAGGTTCCCCCGGGGCCCCCCCTTCCGCCAGGGCCGGGGTTTTGGGGGCCCCGGGCCCCTTCCCTTTTCCCCCCCCCGGAAAGGCCTTTTTCCCCCTTGGGGGGAAAAACCCAAAAACCCCCCCCCCCCCGGGGCCCAACCAAAGGGAATTTCCCAAAAGGGCCCTTTTTGGGGATTTGGTTTGGGGGGGGCCCCCCTTTTTAAAGGGGGAAAAACCCCTTTTTAAAGGTTGAAGTTAACCGGGGCCCCGGGGGGGGGGACCGGGCGGCCGGTTTGGGCCCCCAAACGGGTTCCCGGGGGAAAGGGAGTTTGGGTTTTCCCCGGGGGCCTTCCCCCCCCGGGGGCCCCCCTTTTTTCCCCCCCAAAAAGGGGCAAAAAAAACCCGGGGGGTTTTTCCCCCGGGGGGGGCCAAAATTTTCCGGGGGTTTTTTTGGGGCCCCCCCGGGGCCCCCCCCAAAAGGGTTTGGGGGGCCCCGGGCCCGGGAAATTTTGGGTTTTCCCGGGGGGTTTTGGGGCCATTCCCGGGGGCCCCTTTCCAAGCCCCAATTTATTTTTTTCCCCCCCCCCCCGGGGCCCTTTTTTTTTGGGGGGGTTTAAATTTTTTAATTTTTCCCCCCGGGTGGGGGTTTTTTGGGGCCCGGGGGTTGGCCCCGGTTTTTGGGGGGGGGGGGTTTTTGGTGGGCCCCCCCCCAAAAAGGCCGGGCCCCCCCGGGGCCGGGTTGCCCAAGCCCCCCTTTTCCCCCCCAAGGCCCTTTTTTTAAAGGGCCCCGCCCCTCCCAAAAACCTTCCGGGGAAGGGGCTTTTTTTTGGGGGGGTTTTCCCCAAAACCCCTTTAACCCTTGGTTTTTCCCCTTTCCGGGGGGGCCCCCCAAAAAAAAAAAGGGGGCCCCCCAAAAAAGGGGTTGGGGCCCCTTCCGGGGGGCCCCCCTTAGGGGGGAAAAGCCCCCCCCTTTTTTGAGACCCTTTAGCATATAAAAGGAGGCCGGCGCGCAACGAGAAGGGGGTTCAAGGCAGAAAACACTCACGCCGGTCTCAAGTAGCTAGTGTGTATCTGTAGCACTCAGCGCCCCGAAAGCAAGAACTCAATACACTCGCATATGCAGCAAAGAGGGAGTATTGTTGTGCATGGGCCTCCTTTATATGCAAAGGGTCTCCGACAGTGGCAATGTAGACAAGGGTAAAATGGAAAAGGAATTGCGTTGGTACAACTACCGCATGCTGTATCATACTCTAACCTGCATTTATGGGACAAAGGCATTAAATGCCCGCTCACGCCGCCCAAATAGTGCAAAAGGGACCGTCAGGACGCCACCGCTGCCACGATGGCAATCTTGTCACGGCCACTTACATCGCAAGACCGCCGCAAGACAGCCTTTCTGCCACGCCGCTACCGAAAGGACCCTGTATGCACACGCTGGTGGATGTGCCGAGCGCTGGCACAGAGTGGTAGTTTGTCGCTGCAAGCGCTTTGCCGCGGTCGTTGTCTTGTCGCTGGCCCGAAGCTTGTCGCCACAGGGCCTCGCCGACGCTGCGGGCGTCGCGGCAAGTTCCTTGAGATGCCTTGTTACCTTCCCGCAAGCTCCTCTTGCCGGGCCTTGTCTCCTGGCTTGAATACTTTGTTCTTGAATGGCTCCAAAGGAACCACGGAGGACCTTGGCGGTCACCCGCAAGTTTTGCCGCTGGGTTGCAACTGCTCGCGGCACAAGTTAGGGATACTAGGGTACCCCACTCTAGTACAATCGGACAGAGCCCTCGGCCCGGGCCACACACGGTATCGAGCGCTGTTGGGCCAGGCCCAAAACAGGGCACGGGCACGCGGCCCGGGTTACGCCAGATTCACTCTATATCCACCGCCTCCTCGAAAAACACGCTTTAATGCGGCGCCGTGGGAGAGATCGGGTGGTTTCTTTATTCGAAAGACGGAACGCCTCGCCTCCTCTTTATAAGCAGGGGAAACAGGCAGTTCGCCCATCTCGCCGTTGCTATTCCAATCTCAAACCTCCGCCCCCCCTTCTTCCCAAAGCTGAAAGAGAGCAGCGCCGCCTCATCGCCACCGCACCACCAATGCCTTCGATCTTTCACCACCTCCGCCATGGCTCCGGAAGCCGGGAAGGTTGTGAAGTCGGCCGAGGCGCAGGGCTTGTGGCGCGCGAAGGAGCGGCAACCTTCCCCTCACCGCCGCCAAGGAGCCGAGGGAGTATTACTACCTCTTCCGTCGACGGAGACGCTGAAGATCCACAAGACGAAGGTACTCTCACCGCCGCTGAACTGGTTCAATAGATATCCTTCTTCGCTAGTGTTCATCGCGGGCTCGCCCGCCTTCTCTCGAAGTTTTTCAGGACATTATGAACACCTACGGTTCCGCCTTGACTTCACCCCAACGCCGCTTCGACATGGCAGTTTTCGCACATCTCGCGAAAACTTTGTCGGAGTTTATCCAAATGTAGCTCTTTTTCGCCACTTTTTTATGCCCCGAGTTGAGAGAGGGAGTTTTATCCGGCGGAATCGCCGGATCTCGAGAACTGCAAGAAGGAAGCTTATCCGGAGAGAGAGCTCGCAACAAGTGGGATGAATGGAGAGCAGATCGGTGCTGGATTGTCGAGGAGAACCCGCAGCCATTTACCGCTTAGCGCCAAGCCCCACTAGCGCTGCAACGATTGGAGCAACGTGGGCCCCTAAGACGATAGGCTGAAGATTGCCGCCACCCGATCTCTACGCCTCAGCTTGCCGGGCCACTGAGGCGCCATATGCAGATTTTCTTCGCCGCCGACGCTTCGCAGAGAGGAGGAGACCCGCCGGGAGTTCCAGAACGCGGCGGATATCATGAGGCTGCGCCCGGTCTCAACTTCAACTTCACCGACCGAACCGGATGCGATGCTCCCGAACTGTTCAGCACGATCCTCAACATCCCGGCGTTCAAAGGTTGCCGAGGGGTGTCGCTCATCATTGCAACAACTCTCGCCGACCGCATCCGGTAATGATGCCGCCGGCGATTCGCATGGAATTGTCCCAACTTGGCAAGAGCCTGCAGACGACGCTGCAGGAGTTCTTTGACGGCTTGGTAGAAATGCCGGTCCGCTCAAGAATGTAAGAGCCTTACTCGCGACACCACCGATGCGCGAGATGCAGCGACGCCACTAGGCTGGAAGAGGCGGCGTAGGCTGCCGCTGTGAGTTTGGATTCACCGTGGAGGAGGCAGAGGCAGAGAGCGGCAAGCCTTGCCGAGCGAGAGGAGCTTGTCAGCGAGGGAGAGCTTGTCGGCCTCGGCTGAGTCGAGCGAGACCATGAGGGCGCGAGCGACTCGCTGAAGATCGACTCTCCTCTTCTCACCTTCAGATAGCTCGCTGCAAGCGGAGCCCCCAGCCCACTCAAGAAGGCGCCTCCGCAAGGCCGGGACGAGCGGGCGGCAGACGGGTCAACAGCCGCTGACGCGCTTCCACTGCAAGCATCAAGTCGCTGGAGCGCCACGCCAAGGTAATCGGGCGCTGGGCCTCCCTGACCACCGCTTTTGCTAAGCGGCTAAGGGAACTCTACCTCCGCCTTGTCGCCTACCGAAGTGGGCCGACTTCACCTCTCCGCCCAGCTCACCAGAAGAGGAAGAGTAAGATTCTTTGTGAACTTGTAGTTCTTCAATTCTTGCTGTTTTTTCTTGTATTTGATTTGCTTTTACTCCTAACCCATTCCTTTTCAGACTCGCGCAGAGCGCGAAGAGAGACAAGGTCCCGTGATTGTCATCGAGGACAAACCCACATCGATGCAGGGGTGTGTCCGAGACCACCTTGCCGGACCCGCAACTATTCCCTAAAGCAGCCCTGCCGCAGCCCCCAGCAGAAGTATATGGTTTACTTCGGTTGTTAGGCTGCATGGGTGCTCTTTCTTGCCGACATCTGACTATCGGTTTATGAGGAGCAGAAGCAGTCTCACCAGAGTGCCCTAAGACGCCCCGACATGCCATCTGCTTCGACTACACCGCCAAGGGAGGATTCCCTGCAAGGAGAATTCTCCGCAAGGGACAGCCCCGCAAGGGACAACACCAATGACTTCGGTATGGAGACCACGATCAGAGATCCTAGTATAGGTAATCCTCTTGCTTGAAAACTTCTTGGGTTCTTCTTCTTCTGATTTTATTTTTGAATATTTGCTTGACTTTTCTTCCTTTTCCAGCTGCCAGTCCATCTGCCACGGAGCCGATGGAAACCGAGGTCGCCGGCGAGGAGAACGCTGCTGGCAATACCGACGACGCCATTGTCACCGAAGAAGAGGCCGGCGCTGATGATCCTGGGCCGGCGAGAGGCCGCAAAGCTGCCGCCGCAGAAGCCGGCGAGGGGTCCGGCGACGACCGACGGCCCCGAGGCCGCAGGAGCGCCAGCGCTACGCCGATCGCCGATCCCTCCGCCGCTGCTGCAGGTCAGTTCAAGAGCCCCTACCGCGCGCCAAAGATGTCGGGAAACTGATCCACTAACACCTATGGGACCGGCGGACCGAGCCCCTTTCGTTCGGGCGGGGGGCGAGATCGCACGAAGAGCGGATCGAGGCGGCTACATGGGCAGTTTACCCAGCTTCGAGCTCTCCGAGAGATAACACTTACTACTGCATGTCTGAGTGTATTGAGTTCTTGCTCGAGCGCCGAGTGCTACAGACACACTAGCTGTTAACGAGACCGAGCGTGAGTGTTTTTCTGCTCTAATTCCCTTCTACGCTGCACATGGGCCTCCTTTATATGCTAAAGGAGTCTCCGGCGTGGCAACGTAGACAAGGGTAAAATGGAAAAGGAATTGCGTTGGTACAACCACCGTGACAAAGGTATCATACCTAACCTGACGGTTGGGGACAAAGGCATTAAATGCCTGTTCACGCCGCCAAATATTGCAAAAGGGACCGCTGTGGATGCCACCGCTTGCCACGATGGCAATCTTGTCATTGCCGCTGCCACCGCTAAGACCGCCGGTCGCGACAGCCTTCTTGCCACGCTACCGAAAGGTCCTGTGGCTTACACGCTGGTGGATGTGCCGGAGCGCTGGTACAGAGTGGTAGTTTGCCATGGCAAGCACCTTGCCGCTGTCGCTGTCTAGTCGTGTCCGAAGCTTGTCGCCACAGGTTTTCGCTGGACGCGTGGCGCTGTCAGCGCAAGTTCCTTGAGATGCCTTGTTATCTTCCCGCAAGCTCCTCTTGCCGGGCCTTGTCTCCTTGGCTTGAATACTTTGTTCTTGAATGGCTCCAAAGGAACCACGAGGACCTTAGCGGTCACCCGCAAGCCTTGCCGCTGGGGTTGTAATCGCGGCACAAGTTAGGGATACTAGGGTACCCTACTCTAGTACACCGAGAGTTATGAATCATTTGATGCTTATGTAACCGCCTTTTTGGGCAAGATGATTAAAACTCCGCTCCACGGAACAATGGAACGAGCTATCGACTTATTGGAAATAATACATACCGATAGTATACGATCCGATGAGTGTTAAGGCTCATGGCGGTATCAAGTATTTTCTGACCTTCACAGATGATTTGAGCAGATATGGGTATATCTACTTGATGAAACATAAGTCCGAAACATTTGAAAAGTTCAAAGAATTTCAGAGTGAACAGGAAAATCATCGTAATAAGAAAAATAAAGTTTCTACGATCTGATCGTGGAGATGAATATTTGAGTTACGAAGTTTGGTCTTCATTTGAAACAATGTGAAATAGTTTCGCAACTCACGCCATATGGAACACCACGCATAATGGTGTGTCTCGAACGTCAGAATCAAGACTTTTTGGATATGGTGCGATCTATGATGTATCTTACCAATTTACCACTATCGCTTTTGGGGTTATGCATTAGAGACAACTGCATTCACTTTAAATAGGGCACCATCAAAACTGGCCGGACGACGCTTTATGAACTGTGGTTTGGCAAGAAACCAAAGTTGTCATTTGTTAAAGTTTGGCAAGAAACCTTATAAGCTCTAACCCAAGTCGGAGAAGTGCGCTTCATAGAATACCCAAAGGAAACAGTTGGGTACACCTTCTATCATAGATCCAAAGGCAAGATATTCGCATTAAATGGATCCTTTCTAGAGAAGGAGTTTGTCTCGAAAGAAGTGAGTGGGAGGAAAGTAGAGATTGATAAGGTAATTGTACCTTCTCCCGAATTGGAAAGTAGTTAATCGCAGAAATCAGTTCCAGTGATCCCTACACCAATTAGTGAGGAAGCTAATGATGATGATCATGAAACTTCAGTCAAGTTACTACCGAACCTCGTAGGTCTTCTAGAGTAAGATCCGCACCAGAGTGGTATGGTAATCCTGTTCTGAAAGTCATGTTACTAGACCATGATGAACCTACGAACTATGAGGAAGCGATGATGAGCCCAGATTCCGCAAAATGGCTTGAGGCCATAAAATCTGAGATAGGATCCATGTATGAGAACAAAGTACGGACTTTGGTTGACTTGCTCAATGATCAGCAAGTGTCAGGACCGAATTTTCAATAAAAATATTTATTGAACAACCGACCCATGAAATCCAATATGAGGATAAATCCTCCATATCGGTAGACAAAACTTGGATACAAGAAGCTAGTAGCATTAAAATATTACAAGGGTCGGACTAAAGATGCCCAACCAATTATTACAACACGCCAATAATTATACATGATGGCGGATATGGCACAAGGTGTAGGGGAGGCAATACTACTGACTTGGAGTATGCGTGGTTGGTGGAATAACACAAAGGGGAGGTTAATAAGTCTATCAGATCGGGCGGCTCATCGAGGCCGAGGTGAGGCTCGATGAATTTATTTGGGTAGCGAAGCGGATATTTTACAAGGACTAATCCAGGGTTGCACGGATCGACTGGGATTCTCTAGGCGCCGGACTCGCTATCGAACTCTTCATCCAAGAGATCGCCACAAAGATCCGACAAATCAACAAGCCGTGAGTACTATGAAAGTATTCGCAAGACAGTTCGACAAAAGATACAACAAATGGAAGCATGAATGCGCTATAGTTAATCATAACAATGCTTAATTAAAGCAGTATAGAAAATAATTAAATGGGAGTCATGGGTAGTCCGCTCAAAACCCAAGGAGGCAAACTTAAACCGATCGGTGTCTCAATCGATGCCTCGAAGGTGAATAAATAAGCAAAAGATTGCTATAGTCGGATGTCCGAGCGACACCTCATAAAGGGCTTATATTGAAATAAAATGCATGTAAAGTTGCAATGGATGTCCGAGCGACATCACGTAAAGGGCTTATAACAAAAATAAGTAACATCAATGTCGCAATGGACGCTCGAGCGACATCACGTAGAAGGGCTTATAATAAAAATAAGTAATGGCAATGTTAGCTGCCGGATGTCCGAGTGACATCATGGAAAGGGCTTATAATAAAATAAGTAATAGCAATGTCACAATGGACGCCCGAGCGACATCACGAAAGGGCTTATAATAAAATAAGTAACAAAGAATGTCATAATGACGTCCGAGCGACATCACGGAAAGGGCTTATAATAAAATAAGTAACAACAATGTCAGAATGGACGCCCGAGCGACATCACGAAAGGGCTTATAATAAAAATAAGTAACAGCAATGCCGCAATGGAAGTCTGAGCGACATCACGGAAAGGGCTTATAATAATATAGTAACAAAGAATGCCGCAATGGACGTCCGAGCGACATCACGTAAAGGGCTTTCATCACAAAGATATAACACTCATAATAAATATTGAACACATGAATTTAAATGGGTTAGTCTATCCACGTGAATAAACATTTAACCGACTTAGTACTCATGTGATTCACCGAGTATCTGTACCAAACCGACATTTGTCAGATAAGATAATACAGAACTTGGACATGGATAAGATGATTCGAGGATTTATGACTCGCAGAGTTTGTACTAAAATTACCCACAGCCAACGGATTTCGTAGTCCCAAGGACTAGTTCCGCTTATGGTATTTCGAAGAAACACAGCTAACCAAGACACACCCATCCTACCTTACGATGCCGGAATCACCCAGACGCCATCCAAGAAAACTTTTGAGATGGGGAGATCACAACTCAATAGCATGGGATCAAATTTATATTCACAAGGCCTAAGGGTGCCCCTCTCGTCCCAACCGAAACACCCATGCCCCCGACCGGATGATCTGCTTTAATCCAGGCCATGGAACCATCATCACGACCTCTCCATTTGTGTGTACCAAGAAAGCGGTTTGCTACTTACTAAGCCATATCCCTATGGAAAACATGTGGTAGTACGGGAAGGGAAATGGATGGGAACCGAACTGATACGGGTTGACACTCAAGTCAAATAGTATGGCATAAGACCGGCATGCTACAACACTGCCATCTTACCCATCCTCATGCCAACACATAGCCGCAGCACATTCACATCCAACACATATGGATTATCAAACTCACTTGCCTCAACTTTGCATGAAAAATAACATTCATCCAGATGCTCACAAACATGCCATGAAACTACTTAATGCAAACCTGCCGTAACACTCATCATATCAAAAGTTCAAACATGCTTGCCTGGTTCAGAGTAGTCGGAGCCTAGCTCGTGAAGTTTATGGTCCCGCCACCTCCTTCGCATCTACGGTATAAAGAAAACATACGCTTAACGTAAATACCGTGAGGTGCACAAAATTACTACAAATATTTTTCAAATAAATCTGATAACAAACTAGACAAAATTTTAAAGAGGACAGAAAAGAATCAATCAAAATACTTTTCTGATTAAAAGTTATAAGAGTTTTGGTCCAAGGACCCATCTGTAATGAAATGTAAAGTTTCTGTGGGGTTCTCATGGAAAAGTCCAGATAACGCTTTGTTTAAAAGAAACGGCCGAGAGATCGACACGCTGGCTCCACCCGCCAGGTTTGAATTTTCAAACGAGGGAAAACAGAGCGCGACGGCGCCGAGAGGTGGTGGTCGCCGCGCGCATCCACGGCGAGGTAAGGTGATCGGGTGTACCTTCGTGATCGCGGCGCCTTCCGCCTCTGTGGTTGGTGGCAGAGGTCGCCGGCAGCACCACGCCGATGGCGGCCCTTGCTCCGGCGGACGGCGGTTCGGACGGTCGTGGATCTCGCCGAGAGAGCTGCAGGGCCAAAATTGAGGTGGGGTTATCCTACTAGAGGTGGTACGAGGCTACGGGCGTAAAGTAGGGCGGTGGAGGAGTTCTCACCGAGAGAACGATGCCGGAGCCCGAGGCGGACGGAGGTGGCCCCTCGAGGCCCCTCTAGTGGCTAGGCGGGGGTCTGGTGAGGTGGTGGACTCGCGGCGGAGGCGAGAGCAAGCTCGGGTGTTATATATAGCCGCCCGGTCGGTTACCCTGAACGGATCAGTCCGGCGAAGTTGATTACGGCGGCGCTGGCTGGACGGTCGGCTTAGGAGCTTGAGCATCGCTTAGAGGAGTATTGGAGCCGCTCTCGTGTCCAACTCAGCACGGGAGGGCTGGTTACGGTCCGCTCGACGGAACGGCCGCACGGCTCGTTGGCGGCAGAGCGCGGCTCGCTGCGTGCCACGGCGACGGTGCCGCATGCATGCGCTGGAAAGGAGGTGGCCACGCTGAGCCACCAGACGCTTGGGCGGCGCTGAACGGCGCTGGCCGCTGCTTTTGCCCTTCGCCGCCACGGTGGTGCAGCCACAAGAAGCACGCCGGGCAGCAGGGGCTGTGGCGCCACCGACGCCAGAACGCGCCAAGCGCCGTGTGAAGCTCCGGACAAGAGGGATAGGTTGCAGCAACGTGCCAAGGGCATGTGGATTCGTGATCAAGTTACCGACGGAGATCGACACCGAACTTCTGAATTTTCTGAAAGTGAACAGTACTAGTGCATGCAAGGTGTTCGGCGTAATGATCTAGGCATGTAGGGATTTTTCCTTGGGCTGGTTTTTGTGGAGGGGCTTCATTGCATCTAGAGGCTGCCTGAATATTTGTGGAATTTTTGGAGTAATGTAGATATGAATTTCACCAAATTTGGCAAATCTGGTCCAAACTTGCAGGACTATAATTTGAAATTTTGAACAGAAGAGGAGTGGATCTTGATAGTTCTAGGTTGTGGGTACCAAGGACTATCCAAGGGAGTTGGTTTGAGGTAAAAATTCAAATGCATTAAGGTACTTGCTTTGCAAATTACCTAGGCTCAAAATAATAGACAGAAAAGATTTTTGAGAGAATTAATTGAAATAAAAATTCAGAAGAGAGTTGAACTAGTAGAAATAGAGTGTTTGGATTTCCCAAAGTGGAAGGAGATATATTTGGGAAGATTTTTACCATGTGGTGTATGGCCAAACCATAAATGATCTCAAATATGGGAGAGGATGAAAAACTCCTAGAGTTTCTTTTTTTGAAAGAAAAATAAACTTCAAAAAATTTTCTTGAATCCTTGAGGAGAGAGCAATCAGAGGAAAAATTTAAAAACCAAACACCAGAGTTGAAGGAGATGCAAAAACTAAAATATTTGCCAGAGGGAAAAAGCTTTTGATAGAGATTTTTGGAAGGGTTTTGGTGACCTCCTTCAAATCCAACAAAATTTTGAAGAAAACCAAAGGAATTTTTTTGGAGTGTCACAACACCTACCCCCTTAGGAATAATCTCGTCCCCGAGATTCCAGTTGCTCCTCAAATAATTGTGGGTGCTCCGCTCGAAGGAACCTCTCTTTCCCAAGTGGCTTCACACTCGGTGTGGTTGCTCCACTGAACTTTGAAGAACTTGTTGGTTTTCTCGTCGGGTTCTCCTTTCCGACTCTCCAAGATTTTTATCGGATGCTCCCGATACGTAAGGTCAGGTTGCACGCCAATGTTTTTATGGGGTACTTGTTTCTCCGGGTTGCTTACGCACTTCCTCAATTGGGAGACGTGGAACACGCCGTGGATGTCGGATAATTCTTCGGTAAGTCCAGCTGGTAGGCCACCGTGCCTCTTCGTGCTACTATGCGTAAAGGTCCGATGAATCTTGGTGCTAGCTTCCTTTAATCTTGAATCGGTTCAGGCCTCTCATGGGTGATACTGAGAGGTACACAAATTCACCGGTTCAAAATGGACTCCACGATGCTTCCGATCGTAATAACTCTTTGTCGACTTTGGGCTGTCTTGAGTCGGTCTCATTACCTTGACTTTATCTTCAGCCTCTTTGAGCAGGTCTGGGTCAAGATATGACTGCCTCCGGCTTCCGCCAATTTAGCGGGAACGACATCTTCGTCTGCATGTAGCTTCAAATGGTGCCATTTGCAGGCTGGATCGATAGCTGTTGTTATATGCGAATTCTGTATGGTAAGCTCTCCTCCCAACTGGTCCCATAGGTGAGGACACATGCTCTCAACATATCTTCTAGAATCTGGTTTACTCGCCGCCTTCCCATCTGTCTGGGATGGTATGCGGTATCGAATGCCACCTGAGTTCCCAGAGCTTGTTGTAAGTGATACCAAAACCGAGACGAATTGAGTGCCTCTGTCCGAGATTATTTTCTTTGGGACTCCATGTAGGCAAATGATACGGGAGAGGTAGAGCCTAGCAAGCTTCGAGTGGTGTGTGTTGTCTTCACGGGATGAAGTGAGCTACTTTAGTCACCTATCTGTGATTACCCATATGGCATCATGTCCGTGTCGCGACCGAGGTAGTCCAACAATAAAATCCATTCCAATCTCGGCCCCATTTCCACTCGTATCTTATTTGGTTGCAATAGCCCGCCGGTTTCGTGCTCGCCTTGATGCGCTGACAAGAGTCACAACATGCAATAAACGTGGCTATGTCTCTTTTATACCATGCCACCAAAATGTTTCCCAAGATCTTTGTACATTTTTGTTCCTCCGTGATGGATTGTATATGGAGCGTGTGGCCTTCAGCCAGGATTTGCTGTTTAAGGTCATGGATATTTGGCACGCAGCCATTCCCGCATTCACAATATTCCTTGCTCATCAATAATGAATTCGAGGCCTTGCCCAACTTCATCTTCCGCTTTATGCCTTCAATGCTGGGTGTCCATGTTGAGCCTCTTTAACCTTCTCTATCGTGGTAGGCTATACTTCTAAGTTTGACACACCGCCTTCGGTGACCACCATCAGTTGAGCTTTGCAATTCCTGCTGGGATTCAGGTCTTAAGTCCGCATGCCATCGTTGTCCGGATGGGGTTCCACTCGAGCATCTCGCTACAACATTTGCCTTGCCCGGTGGTAGTGGATCCAAACATCATAATCCTTTACTAATTCCAACCAGCGCCGCTGTCAGAATTTAGTTCTCGTTGTGTGAAAATATACTTGAGGCTTTTGTGGTCCGTGTATATTTCACAACGATTACCAAGTAAAAAGTGTCTCCATTCCTTGAGTGCATGAATAATCGCCGCTAATTCCAGGTCATGGGTAGGGTAATTTTCCTCATGCTTATGGTTGTCCGAAACATATGCATAACCTTGCCCTCTTGCATCAATACGCACCCGAGGCCCTTTCGAGATGCGCCACAAAATACCTCAACATTTTATGTATATCCGCACAATTAGTAATGGTGTCAGCTGCCGCTTCTCTTCGCCTTGGAAACTTTTCTCGCAAGCTTCCGCCCATTCAAACTTCCTGTCTTTCTTGAGTAGTTGTGTCATTGGCTTTGCTATGGTGGAGAATCCTTCAATAAATCTTCGGTAGTATCCTACCATAACCAAGAAACTTCAGACATCCGCACGCTGGCGGCGGCTTCCAGCCAAGCACGGCCTTGACTTTTCCGGGTCCACGGCGATACATTCTTGAGTCAAGACGCGACCCGTAAAACCTACTTGCTTTAGCCAAAATTCACACTTGCTGAATTTAGCGCATAACCGATGTTTCCTGAGTTCTCCTAGTACAATCCGAGATGTTCAACGTGTTCTTCCGGTGTTTGGAGTATACCGAATATCATCGATAAATACCACAACAAACTTATCCATAAACTTCATGAATACTTTGTTCATGAGGTGAACAAAATATGCGGGGCGCTGTTAGTCCGAATGGCATCACGGTGAACTCGCATAACCAGATCCGAGGTGAAAGCGGTCTTGGGAATATCCTTGGTTCAGCATTTCAGCTTGATGATATCCCGATCTCAAGTCAATCTTTGAGAACACCTTGGCCTTAGCGAGTTGATCGAATAAATCATTTATTCGCTGCATCGGATATTTGTTCTTGATTGTGACCATGTTTAGCGCCGATAGTCTATGCACAATCTCGTGTTCCATCCTTCTTTTGGCTTAATAAGATTGGTGAACCCCAAGGTGAGGAACTGCTCAGATGTACCCTTTTTCCAACAGTTCCTTTATTTGCTTCTTTAGTTCCACCAATTCGATGGTGCCATTCGATGGTTTCTTGTATATGGGGCGGTTCCGGTGCTAGCTCAATGCTGAATTCAATCTCTATCCGTGGCATGCCCGGTAGTTCTTCGGGAATACATCTGAAATTCACACACCATCGGCACTTTGCTCAATTCAGAAATATCTACCTTGTTCAATCTCGCTGCCGCATATTTTTCCTTTCCTTGGCTGAAACCTTTATGGTCTTCCGTGGTGATGGGTGAGAATTACGGTCCTGTTGAAGCAATCAATAAAACCTTTGTTGGTGGTTAACCAATCCATCCCTAAGATGACATCCAGTCCTTTATTTTCCAATACGATAAGATTTGCGTGGAAACTTCAACCCTTCAAACTCGATAAACACATCCCGCAATAATTCGGGTAACTTGCTTGATTCTGTGGGACTTGACGATCATAGATTTTCCCAAGGGAAGCATCAAAAATTATTTTGCAAAGCAAAACTTTTCAAACGAACGAGTGAGAAGCTCCGTAATCAAACAAAACCATGGCAGGTATTGTGTTGATGTGAAACGCACTTATATGATATCCGGGGCATTTTGTGCTTCCTCTTGGTCACGTGGTTCGATGACCTTCCGTGGTTGTTATTTGGGTTGAAATTGTTGCTTTTGATGCCGAATTATTTCTCCGTTGTTCGGCTTTGGGGCCGAAGTTCTTGGCTTGGGGCACCGCTGGCATAGTGCCCTTCTTCTCCACAAGCTGCAACAGGTAACGCCGGGCGGTATGTGAACTCCTTGTCCCTTTGCGGAAATTCTTGCTTGGGCGTGAGACGCTTGTCGGGTTTGGGTGTCCAGTTTTTCTGAACGCCTATCTTGTCGTGGTTGCGGGTGTGTTTAGACTGGTCCTCTTCCGCTTATGGAAATCTTCTAAGTTGCGCCTCTCATTTTCCAAGGTAATGGCCTTATCTACCAGCCGCCTTAAAATCTGGAAATGTGTGTACCACCAACTAACATTTAAGCGCGGTGTCAAATTGCCTAGGAACTTCTCCATCTTTTGTTTTCTCGACATTCGCTCCTCGCATGAAGCGAGACAAAGAGGTAAACTGATCGTTATATTCGGAAACTGTCATTGTTCTTGCTTGAGGTCATCAAATTCTCTTTTGATCTTCATCGACTATTAGAATATGTGCCCCACGAAAACCTTCTTTAAATTCTTCCCATGATATATTATTTTCGTTAGTATGTGTAGGAAATTTTCCCACCACGATGCGGTTGCTCCAAAGGAGATAGTGCGGAGCATAAAGCACTTTCTCAAGGTCTGAACACTAGGCGATAATTAATTTTCTCCATGTCTCAAGCCAGTCCTCGGCTTCCAGAGGTTTGTCACAGTGAGAAAATGTTTGGGGACACGCCTTCAGAGCTCGGATAACTTGGATTGCTGCTGATACTGTCCGCGGTGATTCCCCATATTGATGACTTGGTTCAATATTTCCTGATGTTGCTGCTGACTTTGTTCATAAAGACGACACATCTGGGAAAGTGTCGTTTCACTGTCCTGTTGACCCGTCTGTCCCTATGAAATTGTTGCCTGGGGGTGTGCCATAATTTTTCCATGTCGGAGTTGGCATGGAGCGTGTCCAAGGACGAGACATAATTTACTCTGGGATATATTTTGAAACACTCATGAGAAAGTGGAAAAAGCCGCAAAAATTAAGTCCATAAATGCATAAGGATGGCAAATAAATTAAAAGCCCAAGATTTTTTTAAGAAACAAGTCGATTGCGCACGGAGAAGGACTGCTCATTACATATCTTACACGCAGCAATAATTATACAATACATCACTCATGATATGCGACATAAATCCTGACATGTTATTTAGTCTAGTGCACCTCCGATCCTACATGATGCGAAACAAACTACTTCTCACAGCCTATTTACATATAAACATATCGCATAAGTCGGTCCATCGCATGGCAGCTAAGCGCATTTAGTCGGAGATGGTAAGGATTTCCTTGGCCTGCCAAGGGTGAGGCGAGAGAGGTTGGGGACTCAACCTCCTCTTCGGAGATAGGCTCCAGACGAGAGGTGCTGCACGGAGTTGGTGGAGCAGGTGCCCTGTGGGACAACTCAATCTGAGCGGGCACGAGGGTGGTGCGAACTAACCGGAGTAGGTGCAATGCATGGTTGAATTCCTCCGTGGTAGGCAGGCGACGTAGCAGTGCGAGAACTAGGAGCGAACGATGCTGATGACGAGACGAAGTCGCTGGCGGTGCAGCACGCAGGAGCTCCCTCCTGCGCGCGCACAGCCATGGACCGAGTCCATGCGGTAGCTACAAAGTCGCCCACCAGGTTGTCGAAGGCTGCCTCCAAAGCCCGGAGATACTGGCGAGCATCTCAAAGCTCCGCCCCGCTTCTCCTCTCGGGGCAAGAGAACGCGAGTGGCAGGTGTATGGCACGTGACATGGCAGGTAGCGTGGCGATTTAGTCTTCATTGAAGGCAGGATATCCTCGAGACGGGCTATCGCCACGGGCTGCCATCTCAGCGCTGCTTCTCTTCGTGGGCATGGCTCACCCAACAAAGCGTAACGCTCAACTCGCCCTCGCTGAATTCCACCGCGCTTGGTGCATGGTTAGACGGTCATTGACCTTGTGCCGAGAGAGAGAAGATCAAGGCACATCCGCCCCATCATGACTTGGACGATGAAGGAGAGAAGCTTGACAAACCCATCGGGCATGTTATTAACATCTGCGACTCGCAATGCTGTTAGCCATCTACAAAAGTAGGCAAAAATCCTGAGTAGTCAAATCATAAATTTATGCCGACCGTCGAAATTGACTACATTTGTAAAAAAATAACTAGCTCTATTATGCTAATAACCGATTAGCGATCACACCTAGTGGCTTCCTACAACAGCCTGCTCGTACTAAGCTTGTCAGACCGGATTTTCAATAAAAATATTTACTGAACAACCGACCCATGAAATCCAATATGAGGATAGATCCTCCATATCGGTAGACAAAACTTGGATACAAGAAGCCAGTAGCATTACAATATTACAAGGGTCGGACTAAAGATGCCCAACCAATTATTACAACACGCCAATAATTATACATGATGACGGATATGGCACAAGGTGTAGGGGAGGAAATACTACTGACTTGGAGTATGCGTGGTTGGTGGAATAACACAGTGGGTGGTTAATAAGTCATCAGATCGGGCGGCTCATCGAAGGCCGAGGTGAGGCTCGATGAATTTATTTGGGTAGCGGAAGCGGATATTTTACAAGGACTAATCCAGGGTCGACGGACTGACTGGGATTCCTCTAGGCGCCGGACTCACTATCGAACTCTTCATCCAAGAGATCGCTTTCACAAGATCTCGCCAAATCAATAAGCCGTGAGTACTATGAAAGTACTCGCAAGACAGTTCGGACAAAAGATACAACAAATGGAAGCATGAATGCATATAGTTAATCATAACAATGCTTAATTAAAGTAGTATAGAAAATAATTAAATGGGAGTCGGCGTAGTCCGCCGAAACCCAAGGAGGCAAACTTAAACCGATCGGTGTCCAAGCGACGCCGAAGGTGAATAAATAAGCAAAAGATTGTTACGCCAAGGCCCGAGCGACACCTCATAAAGGGCTTATATTGAAATAAAATGCATGCGCAGCAATGGATGTCCGAGCGACATCACGTAAAGGGCTTATAACAAAAATAAGTAACATCAATGCCGCAATGGACGCCCGAGCGACATCACGTAAAAGGGCTTATAATAAAATAAGTAATGGCAATGTCAGCATCCGACGCCCGAGCGACATCACGGAAAGGGCTTATAATAAAAATAAGTAACAACAATGCCGCAGTCGGATGTCTGAGCGACATCACGGAAAGGGCTTATAATAAAAATAAGTAACAGCAAAGCCGCAGTCGGACGTTTGAGCGACATCACGGAAAGGGCTTATAATAAAAATAAGTAACAGCAATGCCGCAGTCGGACGTCTGAGCAACAACACGGAAAGGGCTTATAATAAAAATAAGGAACAGCAATGCCGCAGTCGGACGTCCGAGCGACATCACAGAAAGGGCTTTCATCACAAAGACATAACACTCATAATAAATCTTCAACACATGAATTTAAACGGGTTAGTCCATCCACAAGAATAAACATTTAACTGAACTTAGTACTCGTGTGATTCACCGGAGTATCTGTCACCAAAACTGACATTTGTCAGGATAAGATAATACAGAACTTGGACATGGATAAGATGATTCGAGGATTTATGACTCTGCAGAGTTTGTACTAAAATTACCCACAGCCAACGGATTTCGTAGTCCTCAAGGACTAGTTCTGCTTATGGTATTTCGAAGAAACACAGCTAACCAAGACACACCCATCCTACCTCACGATGCCAGAATCACCCCAGACGCCATCCAAGAAAAACTTTTGAGACGGGAGATCACAATCTCGAATAGCATGGGATCAAATTTATATTCGCTAGCCTAAGGGTGCCCCTCTCGTCCCAACCGAAACACCCATGCCCCCGACCGATGACTGGCTTTAATCCAGGCCATGGAACCATCATCACGGCCTCTCCATTTGTGTGTACCAGAAAGCGGTTTGTTACTTACTAAGCCATATCCCTTATGGAAAACATGTGGTAGTACGGAAGGGAAATGGATGGGAACCGAATCGATACGGGTTGACATCAAGTCAAATAGTATGGCATAAGACCGGCATGCTACAACACTGCCATCTTACCCATCCTCATGCCAACACATGGCCATGCACATTCACATCCAACACATATGGATTATCAAACTCACTTGCCTCAACTTTGCATGAAAAATAACATTCATCCAGATGCTCACAAACATGCCATGAAACTACTTAATGCAAACCTGCTAGAACACTCATCATATCAAAAGTTCAAACATGCTTGCCTGGTTCAGAGTAGTCGGAGCCTAGCTCGGTGAAGTTTATGGTCCCGCACCTCCTTCGCATATCTACGGTATAAAGAAAACATACGCTTAACGTAAATACCGTGAGGTGCACAAAATTACTCCAAATATTTTTCAAATAAATCTGATAAAAAACTAGACAAAATTTTAAAGAGGACAGAAAAGAATCAATCAAAATACTTTTCTGATTAAAAGTTATAAGAGTTTTGGTCCAAGGACCCATCTGTAATGAAATGTAAAGTTTCCGAGGGTTCTCATGAAAAGTCCAGATAACGTTTCGTTTAAAAGAAACGGTTGAGAGACTGACAGGCGGGCTCCACCTGTCAGGTTTGAATTTTCAAACGAGGGAAAACAGAGCGCGACGGCGCCGAGAGGTGCGGTGGTCGCCGGCGGTGATCCACGGTGAAGTAAGGTGATCGGGGTGTACCTTCGTGATCGCGCGCCTTCCGCCTGTGTGGTGGTGGCAGAGGTCGCCGGCGAGCACCACGCCGACGGGCGGCCCTTGCTCCGGGCGGACGGCGGTTTGACGGTCGTGGATCTCGCCGAGAGAGCTGCGGGCCAAAATTGAGGTGGGGGTTATCCTACTAGAGTTGGTACAAGGCTACGGGCGAAAGTAGGGCGGCGGAGGAGTTCTCACCGGAGAGAACGATGCCGGAGCCCGAGGCGGATGGAGGTGGCCGGAGTCGAGGAAGAAAGGCCCCTCGAGGCCCCTCCAAAGGCTAGGCGGGGCCTGGGTGAGGTGGTGGAGTCGTGGCGAGGCGAGAGCAAGCTCGGTGCTATATATAGCCGCCCGAGTCGGTTGCCGTGAACGGATAAGTCCGGCGAAGTTGATTACGGCGGCGCTGTGGCTCGACGGTCGGCTTAGGAGCTTGAGCATCGCTTAGAGGAGTATTGAGCCGCTCTCGTGTCCAACTCAGCACGGGAGGGTTGGTTACGGCTCGCCTCGACGGAACGGCCGCACGCCCGCCGGGCGGCAGAGAGCGCTGTCACGCTGCGTTGCCACGGCGACGGTGCCGCATGCGCAGCGCTGGCAAGGAGGTGGCCAAGCGGAGCCACCAGACGCTTGGCGCGCGAACGGCGTTGGCCGCAGTTTTGCCTCGTCGCCAAGCTATGGTGGTGCACCGCCGCAAACACGCCGACGCAGGTGGCTAGGGCGCCACCGACGCCAGAACGCGCCAAGCGCCGTGAAGCTCCGACAAGAGGGATAGGTTGCAGCAACGTGCCAAGGGCACCGTGGATTCGTGATCAAGTTACCGACGGAGATCGACACTCGAACTTCTGAATTTTCCGAAAGTGAACAGTACTAGTGCATGCAAGGTGTTCATGTAATGATCTAGGCATGTAGGGATTTTTCCTTGGGCTGGTTTTTGGTGGAGGGCCTCTCATTGCATCTAGAGGCTGCCTGAATATTTGTGGAATTTTTGGAGTAATGTAGATATGAATTCCACCAAATTTGGCAAATCTGGTCCAAACTTGCAGTGGACTATAATTTGAAATTTTTAACAGAAGAGGAGTGGATCTTGATAGTTCTAGGTTGTGGGTACCAAGGACTATCCAAGGAGTTGGTTTGAGGTAAAAATTAAATGCATTAAGGTACTTGCTTTGCAAATTACCTAGGCTCAAAATAATAGATGAAAAGATTTGGGAGAGAATTAATTGAAATAAAAATTCAGAAGAGAGTTGAACTAGTAGAGATAGAGTGTTTGGATTTCCCAAAGTGGAAGGAGATATATTTGGGAAGATTTTTACCATGTGGTGTATGGCCAAACCATAAATGATCTCAAATATGGGAGAGGATGAAAAATTCCTAGAGTTTCTTTTTATTGAAAGAAAAATAAACTTCAAATTTTTTTCTTGAATCCTTGAGGAGAGAGCAATCAGAAGAAAAATTTAAAAACCAAACACCAGAGTTGAAGGAGATGCAAAAACTAAAATATTTGCCAGAGGGAAAAAGATTTTGATAGAGATTTTTGGAAGGGTTTTGGTGACCTCCTTCAAATCCAACAAAAATTTGAAGAAAACCAAAGGAAATTTTTTTTGGAGTGTCACAGCAAGCCATGTTAAATAAATGGATCTTCAAGAGGAAGACTTTACAATCGATAGTAGTGTTACTATCTACAAAGCTCGACTTGTTGTGAAAGGTTTTTCGACAAGTTCAAGGTGTTGAATACAATGAGATTTTCTCACCAGACGATGCTTAAGTCTATCCGAATCATGTTAGCAATTGCCACATTTTATGAAATCTGGCAAAAGGATGTCAAAACTGCATTCCTTAATGAATTTCTTAAAGAAGAGTTGTATATGATGCAACCGTAAGGTTTTGTCAATCCTAAAGGTGCTAATAAATGTGCAAGCACCAATGATCCATCTATGGACTGGTGCAAGCATCTCAGAGTTGGAATACACGCTTGATAAGTTGATCAAAACATATAGTTTTATACAGATTTGTGGTGAAGCCTATATTTATAATAAAGTGAGTGGAGACTACCGCCTTTCTCGATAAATATATGTGAGTAACATATTGTTGATCGTAAATGATGCATAATTTTTCCGAAAGCATAAAGGAGTATTTGAAAGGAGTTCTTTAAAAGAAAGACCTCAAGAAAGCTACTTATATATTGAGCATCAAGATCTATTGAGATAGATCAAGACGCTTGATTAGTTTTTTCAATAAGTACATACCTTGTCAAGATTTTGAAGTAGTGCAAAATGGAAACAATCAAAGAAAAGTTCTTGTCTGTGGTTGCAAAGGTGTGAAATTGAGTAAGACTCAAACCCACCACGGCAGAAAATAGAAAAGAGAATGAAAGTCATTCCCTATGCCTCACCATAGGTTCTATAAAGTATGCTATGCTATGCTATGTACCGCACTCTATTGTATACCTTGCTCTGAATTTGGCAAGGAGTACAACAGTGATCTAGGAGTAGATCATCGACATTGGTCAAGAACATCCTTAGTGAGGACTAAGGAAATATTTCTCGATTATGGAGGTGATAAAAGAGCCCGTCAGAAGAGTTACATCGATGCAAGCTTTTATACCGATCCAGATGACTCTAAGTCTCAATCTGGATACATATTGAAAGTGGGAGCAATTAGCTAAAGTAGCTCCGTGCAGAGCATTGTAGACATAGAATATTTGCAAAATACATACAGATCTGAATGTGACAGACCCGTTGACTAAGCTTCTCTCATGAGCAAAACATGATCATACCTTAGTACTTCTTGGGTGTTAATCACATAGCGATGTGAACTAGATTATTGACTCTAGTAAACCTTTTGGGTGTTGGTCACATGACGATGTGAACTATGGATATTAATCACATACAGATGTGAATATTGGTGTTAAATCACATGATGATGTGGACTATATTATTGACTCTAGTGCCAGTGGGAGACTGAAGGAAATATGCCCTAGAGGTAATAATAAAGTTATTATTTATTTCCTTATTTCATGATAAATGTTTATTATTCATGCTAGAATTATATTAACCGGAAACATAATACATGTGTGAATACATAGACAAACAGATTGTCACTAGTATGCCTCTACTTGACTAGCTCGTTAATCAAAGATGGTTATGTTTCCTAACCATAGACATGAGTTGTCATTTGATTAACGAGATCACATCATTAGTAGAATGATGTGATTGACATGACCCATTCCGTTAGCTTAGCACTTGATCGTTTGGTATGTTGCTATTGCTTTCTTCATGACTTATACATGTTCCTACAACTATGAGATTATGAAACTCCTGCCATCAAGGAACACTTTGTGTGCTACCAAACGTCACAACGAATCGGGTGATTATAAAGGAGCTCTACAGTGTCTCCAAAGGTACATGTTGGGTTGGCGTATTTCGAGATTAGGATTTGTCACTCCGATTGTCGGAGAGGTATCTCTGGGCCCTCTCGGTAATGCACATCACTATAAGCCTTGCAAGCAATGTAGCTAATGAGTTAGTTACAGAATTATGCATTACATAACGAGTAAAGAGACTTGCCGGTAACGAGATTGAACTAGGTATTGGATACCGACGATCAAATCTCGGGCAAGTAACATACCGATGACAAAGGGAACAACATATGTTGTTATGCGGTTTAACCAATAAAGATCGTTGTCGGTGTCAAACCGTGGATCTCGGTAGGGGGTCCCAATCGTGCGCCTAGGAGGATGGTAACAGAGACAAGTGACACGACAGCTTACCCAGGTTCGGGCCCTCTCGATGGAGGTAATACCTTACTCCTGCTTGATTGATATTGATGATATGGGTAGTACAAGAGTAGATCTACCACGAGATCAAGGAGGCTAAACCCTAGAAGCTAGCATATGGTATGATGTTGTTTGTCCCACGGACTAAAACTCTCCGTTTATATAGACACCGGATAGGTTAGGGTTACATAGAGTCGGGTTACAATGGTAGGAGATCTACATATCCAGACGCCAAGCTTGCCTTCCACGCCAAGGAAAGTCCCATCCGCACGGACGAAGTCTTCAATCTTGTATCTTCATAGTCTTGGAGTCCAGCTGCGATTTATAGTCCGCTATCCGGACACCCCTAGTCCGGACTCCTCAAGAGCTCCCTCGAACCAGGCTTCAATGACGATGAGTTCGGGCGCGTTGATTATCTTCTTCGCATTATGGTAGGCGGGTTCCTCCTCCAATACTTCATAGAAGGTTTTGAACACAAGGATAGTGTCCGCTCGCAAAACAAGTTCCACATAACACCGTGAGAGAGAATAATTTTGCATAGATCTGCTGACGATTCCGGGCGTGACATCACACCACGGCCAGCCTTTATATGAATCATTTTTTACCGCTCCACCTAAGCGCCATGAAGCGAGGCGGTTTCTTGGCACGCCTTATCAAAGCATAGATCATGCCCCTTATTCCGGGATTCTCATCAATACGGACGGGTAACCCATCCGCGCCATTGATTACGGTGCTTGGGAGATAAGCGAGTTTTACTCAAGCTGGTGGGGACGATAGTCTCGGCCCGTCCATACAAGGGGATAAGGATCCACCTTTTCACCCACGCCTTATTCCTCCTTTGCTTCTCCATTTCCGCACACACTGAGCTCCAGCGCCTAAGTCCGCACATCCCACCTCAACCTTCTCCAACCATGTCGAGCGGGAGGCAGGTGGATGGCCTCCTCCGCTACGGAGGGGCACATCACAAGATCAAGGGAGGCCGATACTTGTCCGCAACATCATCGCACAGGCCGCCCGATGCAGGCAGCTCATTCCAACCCCCCGCCCCATGAGAGGGTGGTGTTCTCCCCACTTCCTCTCAAGGACTAGGTTTTCCACTTCACCCATTTGTCCGGGGCTCATGTTATACTACGGCCTGGACTTCCACGACCTGGCCCCGAATTTCGGCCTCAACATCTCGGCGCTATCGTCGTGTGCGAGGCCTTCCTGCATCCAGCCCCACTTCGCTTATGGCTGAAGATCTTCAACGTCCGACCAAGGTAGTGGGCGTCATTGCCGGAGTGCGGAGGCGCCATGGTTGGCAAGATGGCCAAAGTCCCATGGCTCAAGGGCGCCTTCAGGAGACAATAAAGGGTAGCAATCGGGTGGTTCTACATCACCGAGCCACGCGACTCGATCGGGTGGCGCCCCGACTTAGATTCGGCTTCCCCACACGGCTCTCGCTATGGAAAGAGACGGGCCTGACGGGGGAATTCGAAGAGCTATCCGACTCCAAACATGCGCCCAAAACCTGATGGACAAGAATCTCAGCTTGTCGACGAATCTGTGTGATGCTCATCCGCCGATTCTCCCCGCCAACAACGGGCCTTCAATTTGTGGGAGTTCGATCCAGCACAAAGACCGAATCCTGAGCCAGCTCTTCGACACTACGCACGTAAGACGCATGGAAGGTGCTGTTCAAGGGCGCCGAAGCCCCGTGATCCGCTAACAAAGATCGCGGATACAGCTCGCGCGCCAAGCCGTTGAGGTAAGTTATTTTACCTTTACGGACTCTTCTTCATAGATTGACTCTAGGCGGATCTAAAATTCCCAATCTTTGACAAGATCGGTTGAAGACGTCCGGACAGATTAACTCGTCCTGCCCTTTGCCGAAGACCCGGAGGGCACCATTGACGGAAGTTGGGTCTCCGCACCCTATGTGGTGCCGGAGAAGGGCTAAGAAGGAGGCCACGAACTCAAGGAGTTCCCCGGTTGTGTCGTCGATTTCAAGCGTAATCTTCTCCTCAAGACAAGGAAGAAGAAGAAGAAACCCTCTCTAGCGGGGAGGAGAAGAAAAGGAAGGCCGCCTAATCGGGAGGCCGAGGGTCCATGAAGGGAAGAACCTTCCTCCGACTTCTCCACCAACGCTGACGACGACGAGGAGGATTGGCCTACAAGGCCAAGCCTCGGCGAGATCGTAAGTGTCCGGATACCCATGGCTTTTATTATTGCAGAGTGTTTCTAATGTCGAACAACCGCAGCCCGCCTAAGGGCGAATCCGCCGATTCATCGAAAGCGGGTCCTCGGCTCGCTGGAAAGGGAGAGTACTGCGCTCCGACCGCCTCGCCTCACGCCGCGAACGACGCTGCTGTGGGGCCCCAAGAGGGGCCTGGTCAAGAGGAGGTGGCGAGGAGGTGCCACAAGGCAATCTCCCTGACTCCAGCGCCCGGGCGGGGCAAGACCCCTCAGGGCTGTAGGTCTGACCGTCCGACTCCATGCCGGAACCATCAGCGGTTCCGAAGTCCAGCCAGCGGATCCTTCGCAAGAAGGGTAAGACGCCGGTGTCCTCCGTCGAACCAGCGGATCCTTCGCAAGAAGGGTAAGACGCCGGTGTCCTTCGCAAGAAGGGGGAGGCGCAGCTGGCCAAGGTACGGCAAGAGCTCCAAGCTCTCATGGAAAATCACAAGAGTTTGGAGCGTGACTCGAAGACTCGAGAGTCCGAAGCTCGCCACGGCTCTTGAGAGTGCCAAAGCTGCTAAGGCCGAGGCCCAAAAAGCCCTCCAAGAAATTGAGTCTTCAAAGTAGATAGCGCGGTAAGGCATTCTTTATGCAAAGCAAGCATCTGAAAGTGAATTACCTATTACTTACCCGGATTCGAGCTCTGTGAGCATTCGCAGATTTGCCCCAGAGGTGTCCGATGCTGCCGCATTCTACCGCCGCCAAGGAGGGGAGCTCGATGGAAAAGGTGTTCTAGTCTCAAGATGTCGAGGCCGAACCTTCGGTGCCCCCGAGCTTACTCAGCTGAAGTAGCTGGTCGAGCTCCACAAGGTCGCCGAACAGGCCATGAAGGGCCTTAGCGCCGGGCTGTGGCCATTGGAGGCAATGCCCGGAGCTACTTCGCTTGGTGCAGCGGCTGGTGGATGCCTGTCCGCGCTTGAAGTCATCAAACACTCGTCTGCATTGAAGGTGTCCGTTGGCCCTTTCCCCGTGCTAAAGTGCACCGGGGCAAGCTGGATGCGAGAGGCATGTGACGGACGGCCACCAAGGGCCATGAGCATCGACGCCGAAATGTACTATGAGGGCCTCTCAAGGGTGCCCGCCGAATAGCGGATGAGTGCTCCAAAGATGTAAATTTTGAATAAACTCGCATTTGTTATCCTGTACGCTGAAAACTTGTTCATATGCTAAGCAACGCTTATTAATTTAAAATATTACCTTCCAGGCGGCCGCTTATCAAATTTGAGAGATGGCAAGTCGTTGGCTTCAGCCCCATGCCACGAGTGTCGGGTGTTCGGGATAAACTTGAGCACTCTTGTTCCCATTCTGGGTCCATCTAGGAGGCGCCAACACACAAACTAACAAGGCAACCGGACTTATAATGCTTGAACACTCTCACTTAGCCATAGAATTCTATAATTTTAAATTTCGCGAAGCCCCTAGTATTCGAAGACCGAGTTCGGGCGCTTATCCACGCCTTAGCCGGACAATTGCCTCGCCTAAGCGGCATAAGTCTTTAGGGACCCAAAAACCTCTCGAACAGCGCATCGCTCTCGCCTATCATGACGGTCAGTTTTAGCTTTTCCATTGAGGTGCTTGACCCAACTCAACTGGGCACAATCGCAGTGGTTCTCCGTGCTACCTTAGCCGATATAGCGGAACGTAAAGTACCAAAACACGGAGCCGCAAACCCAACTGCTTACCCAAGACATGATTCGAGCCAATTCATATAATGCTATAAGTTCGGGTGCCGACTTGTGAAAGTGTTCGGACTTATCACACCATAATTTTGGGATACTTAAGCCCTCGGTATTGGCTGCACTAAAGTGTACGGTTGCAACATGCCGTGAAATGAACATATGTATATATGAAGGAAGTATAGCAATAATAAGCAAGAGCTATGTATTGTTTATTCAAAAGGTACTGCAATGGAAGCAGAACGATACAAATAGTGCGATAAGCAAGGGATGGACTAACTAACATGTCCTTCTCCAGGTAAGCTATGGATGGTATGTAAACAGGTATAATGCTCGTAATAGAGACCACCAACACTTGACGTGGCTTTCTGCTTCCCTGGCTGTTGCATTGTGAGTTCGGGGATTCTAGTGCCGGACAGGACTTCTTGAAGAGGGAGTCCTGAAAGTAAGAAAAAGGAAGAAAAAGGAAAAAAGGAAAAGAATGACACAATCGGGAGCCCCTGGTGCGGTCGAGCCGCATTCTTGGCGTGTTGTGGTCTTGCCCCTCCCCATATGCCCATGGTATCTCCAGAGCGTAATTATGTACACGTAACACTAGCTTCGCAATTTCGCGAGGGCTGGGTTAGCCGGATTGCTACGCGGCTTGAATCGTGCCAGCGGTCTTGTTGTAGGTTACTCCGGCGCTTTTGATGTTGTCCGGACGCTTAATGGCCGGATTCAGAGTTGCCGTGAGAGGCTGCTTTGTACCTCCGCCGCAAGGGTCGCCGGTGCTCCTCCGCTTGGAGAGAGCGCTCGTGTTTCCATTGACCGTGATTACCTCGAGGGCCCGCAACTTGAGCTTGAGGTATGCGAAAGCGGCACCGCATTGAACTTTGCAATGCGGTTCGCCCGAGCAAAGGTATGATAGCCGCCATGAATGGGACGATGTCGAAGATTAACTCTTCGCTCGAAGTTATCCGGGATCCAAGACCACTTCGAGTGTAACCGAGCCCGCATAACTGGCCTCTACACCCGTATGACGCTTTTAAAGGTCGCCTTTGTAGGTTTAACTTTGAGGGTCTATGCCCATTTTGTGCATCAGATCCCGATAAAGCAGGTTCAGGCTGCTACCACCGCCCATCGTGACTCGTGAGGTGAAATCTGTCGATAATTGGGTCAAGAACCAATGCGCGAAACCGCCGTGACGGATGCTAGTGGGTGGTCCTTCGATCGAAGGTGATCGGGCAGGAAGACCATGGGTTGAACTTCGGGCGATCGCTCCATTGCATATACGCCCCTTAGTGCACGCTCGCCCCCTTTTGGGTATATGGGTTGCGATATCATGTCACCGTCCGCACTTGCGTGGGAAAACCCTTCCGTCCTCTATTGTTCGGGCGGCCGGGCTCTTCCTCGCCATCGCTATGCAGCCCTTGTCATTGAGTTCGCACTTAACTTGCCAGCTTGCTTGAACACCCAATAGTGCCTGCGGTGTGATTATTGTTTTTCGGGGTGCCATGTATCCGCACAAGCGATCGAGTATTCAGTCCGTTGACGGCCCGGGTATTTCTTTTGAATGGCTTCTTCCGCTGACCGGTTTAGAGCTCTCCAACCGCATTGACGGTCGATCTTCAGTGATATCACCGCACGCGGCGCTTGTTCTTGCTGCGACGCGACCTGCCATTGCTGTCCTTGGTATCCGGACTATTAGGATGTTTGGCCAAGTTGTTGCTTCAAGCTAGCCAGCTGTCCTCTCCCGCACAAAAGAGACTCATGAGGGTTGTGAGGGCTGCCATAGATTTCGGGCTTTTCCTGTCCTAGGTGCCGGGCAAGCCACTCGTCATGATGTTATGTTTGAAGGCTGCAAGGGCCTCTCGTGATCCGGACAATCAACGATTTGATTTTTCTTTGTGAGGAACCGTGTCCGTAATTGCTCGGCCGATTCTTCCGGGCTGCTGAATTATGTGGCTAAGGTCATCAGCGCCGGTGGTCGCACATATGTGCCCGAAGTTATCAAGGAATGTGGCTTCCGTGTCCTCCCAACAACCAATTGATTCTGCCGCAAGCCGTTGAGCCAATGCCGAGCTGGTCCTTAAGCTTGAGTGGGAGGTATTTGATGGCATGTAGATCATCACCGCGGGCCATGTGGATATGGAGGAGATAGTCCCCATCCGCACCGCAGAATCTGTGGTGCCATCATATAATTCTATGTTTACGGGTTTGAAGCCCTCGGGATTTGATGATCCATTACTTCATCTCGTGAAGCATAGTGGTGTGCGGCGCCTCAGATAATATATCACCACGTAGCTCATATGAGCTTTGTTCATCGTGTTCGCCCGCCAGTTTGTCAGATCCGCGTGATGGTAATCATCCCACGCCGTTGGTGCCCACGCCGATCCATAGATCGATCTTGTATGTTTTGCCTTATCCTCCAATATATCTCGCAAGTCCGCGCGCTTCCTGCGCCTTGCTACTTTTTGAGCGGCGCCGGGTGTGGCTTGAGCAGAGGGCCGAGAGGCTTCTCCGTCGGGCCACGGGTGGCCGGTCTGCCATGTCGCGGCGCTGGTGACTTGGGTGCTTCCTCCTCCGATCGAGGCAACGCTCGCGCTAGTAGCTTTTGAGGGCGCTCGAGTTCATACTTTTCGCTGCAAGGACTTCGGTCCATCCGTCACCAGCAGATCTTGGTCAGCCTAAGCTGTTGCTGCTTTTCTCGAGGCTGCTTGCCGTGGCTATAAGCCCGCGCTTGAAACGCCCTGTTCGGCGCGGATCCTCGGCAGGACAAATTCTTCGTCGTCGAGGCTTGCCTCATCTTCGAGGGAGGCGATAATTATCGCCCTCGACCTTCTTTTCTTCTTCAGACCGTCAGGCGGATTCTGCTTCTCCTCCTCCCGCGCCGAGTCCGCCGAGGGGGTTCTTCGCGCACAGTCCGGGTGTTATTATCTCGCGGCCGAATCACCGCTTTTATTGTGGCGGATTTAGAGCGGCGCCACGACGCTTCTGCGCTCGCTGTTTCTTGAGGGTCATCCTCCGCTGTTCCATCGCCGCTTCCCATCTTTTGGGATGTCCACCATGTATATGTCATATGACGAGGTGGCCTTCCAGCGCCCCGTAGGCGCTGGGTCTTGGTCGCCTCCGCCGCCGCCCATACCGCCGAATTTCTTCGGAGTCGAAGTCGGCATGTCGGTTAAATCATCGACGCGGCTGCAAAGTGGGTGGTGGTGGCGCGAATTTCGCCGTCTCAGAGTCTCAACCTTCCTGTCCGCAGTCCGCCAGGCTCTCCGGATAAAGAGAGAGACTTTAGCGACCAGAATGTCGCCAAAGGGCGAGTGCCGAAAGATGTAGGCGGCTGTGAACTCCATAACGGGCGCCAAATCGGATTCGATTGGCAGGGCGCCAAGGGTTCGGAGTCCGTAGAGGATTCCGCACCGAGTCGAGGTCTTCGCAGCGACAGGATGGAGTTCGCCAATCGCCAGAGATTGTAGCCCCGAGGCGGTGTCCAACCACTCGCCCTCGATCGGGGAATCCGCACCGGATTAAGGGTCGGAGCGGATGTCGGTGCGCCTCTGTGGCAATCGCTCGCCGCAGAGCCGATCATGCCCATCGAGACAAGGCGGGCGCGTTGGTTGCGCTCAACTGGTCAAGATCAAGTCTCCGCGGATATCGGCCGATAGTTCAAACTTCCAAATCGACCTGATGGCTGGGCGAAGCTTTCGATCTGCTCAAGATGGCTGCTTAATTGGCCCGCAGCGCAAAGCCGCCATCACGTAAGATCTGTCCGGGAGAAAAGTCTCACCGACCGCTGCTGTTGTTGATGATCAAGGAGCCATCGGGCCTATCGGTGACGCATACGTAGGAATTCTCAATGAAAGCACCAATGTCGGTGTCAAACCGCGGATCTCGGTAGGGGGTCCCGAACTGTGCGCCTAGGCGGATGGTAACAGGAGACAAGGACACGATGTTTTTACCCAGGTTCGGCCCTCTCGATGGAGGTAATACTTACCCCGCTGATTGATATTGATGACATGGGTAGTACAAGTGTAGATCTACCACGAGATCAAGGAGGCTAAACCCTAGAAGCTATCCTATGGTATGATTGTTGTTCATCCCACGGACTAAAACCTCCGGCTTTATATAGACACCGGATAGGTTAGGGTTACACAGAGTCGCCATAAAGTAGGAGATCTACATATCCAGATCGCCAAGCTTGCCTTCCACGCCAAGGAAAGTCCCATCCGACACGTAGACGTAAGTCTTCAATCTTGTATCTTCATAGTCTTGGAGTCCGGTCGTGACGATAGTCCGCTATCCGACACCCCTAGTCCGGGACTCCTCAATCTTCGAGAATATGTGGGAGCCAATATGAGCATCCAGGTTCGCTATTGGTTATTGACCGGAGACGTGTCTCGCCATGTTCACACTGCTCGAACCCGTAGGGTCCGCATGCTTAAGGTTTCGGCTACGCTTATATTATGAGTTTTGATGTATCAAGGAGTTCGGAGTCCCTGATGAGATCGTGACATGACGAGGGGCTCGAAATGGTCAAGATGTAAAGATCGATATATTGACGACTATATTCGAGTTCGAAAGGTTCCGAGGATTCGGTATTTTTTGTGTACCGGAGAGTTACAGAATTGGCCAGGAGTATATGGGCCTTATTGGGCCATACGGAATAGAAGAGAGAGGCCAAAAGGAAGGAGGCCTCGCGCCTCTCTCGGGTCCGACTTGGACAAGGGGCGAGCCCCTTTTACTTCTTTCTCTCCCCTTTCCTTTCTCCTACTCAACAGTGAAGGAGGGAGTCCTACTCCCGTGGGAGTAGGACTCCTGGCGCGCCTCCTAGGCTGGCCGCCTCCCCTTGCTCTTTATATATTAAAGCAGGGGGCACCTCTAGGCACGACAACAATTGATCCCTTGGATCTCTTAGTCGCAGGCGGTGCCCCTCCACCATAATCCACCTCGATAATATCGTAGCGTGCTTAGGCTAAGTCCTCGCGAGGTAGAACATCAAGATCGTCACCACGCCGTCGGTCGACGGAACTCTCCCTCGACACTCGCTGGATCGGAGTTCGAGGGACGCCATCGAGCTGAATGTGCTAGAACTCGAGGTGCCGTAATTTCGTGCTTGATCGGTCGGGCCGGAAGACGACGACATATCATCAACCGCGTTGTTCTAACGCTTCGCTTTCAGTCCACGAGGGTACGTGGACAACACTCTCCCTCTCGCTGCTATGCATCACCATGATCTTATGCGGTGCGTAGGAAATTTTTATGAAATTACCACGTTTCAACAAGGCTCCCCGAGTCACGATGCTCAGAGTCCCCTTGACGCCGTAAACATCAAATAGGGAGGGAAATGTAGGTGTAGGTCCGGCATTCCACGCCGGCAGGCCCGCCCCGCGCGATACTTAATCGCCATTAGCCCCGCTTCAGGACGGGACTAAGGAGTGAGGGGTTACGGCCGCCAGGGCTCCCCGAGTCGCGATGCTCAGGAGTCCCCTCGACGCTCAAACGGTTCATACCTGGCTCCGCCGGGATGGCGGGCGGCGACACCAGGTCCGAGGGACCTGGCCGGGTGGCATGCGCCGGGCGTGACCTGGTGCAGCACTCGTCCAGCCCTCGCGGACGCCTCCCGAGGGAGGTGTTGCGATGAGGCCGCATACTCAAGCTCGCTCCTCGAGGTTGATACGCCATGGGCCGCCTCGCTGTTTATCACCAAAATAAGCAGCATAGCGCCTCCGATGTGTATCGAGCATAGCCGCCTCGGCTGTGTCGCCAGCCGAGCGAGCATGGTGCTTCCACTCGTACGGAGGGGGGCCTCCGGAGGAGCCCCCGGCGCAGGGCTAACCCTCGCTCGACACGTGGCTTGCACGGCAGGCTAGACGAGGTGTATCTAGGCACTTGTGAGCCAGCTGGGACCTCATGAGGCCCTACCTCAAGGCGGGTTGCGCCGGTCTTGGATCTTTGATGGCTGTGTTCCTCGTGAGATGGTTAGATACAAATGTTTCACGCCTCGTGTCCCGCCCGAGCGAAGTTCAGCCACCGCTGTATGCTGTGTCGCGATGCCGTGGACAAGGCTGGGGTGAGGGCTGAGAGCCAAGAAGATCTCCCCGAGTCGCCATGCCGAGGGGCCCCTTTAACGCTGCAAGCAATTTGCATGGGGAGAGGAGGCCCAGGTAGGCAGCAGAGATTTATAATCATAGGCAGGTTATGTCAGACCCCGATTCCAAGTCACATCGACCTAGCCGGTAACACCTCATATCACTTTATGCCTCACGACGGTATTCCCACGGGTGTCGCTTACCATGGCCCGGGACCGCTTGCGCTTTTGGCTCACGATATGATAGTGTCGCTAGCATTCACATGACAGAGAACCCGGCCGACATGGCTAGTCGTGAACCCAAAGCAGCACTAACTCCATGGGGACAGCATACATGAATCACATCGAGCATGTCGGTCATCAACGGTGAATCCGGTTGTAGCACTGGCTAACAGACTCGGTATCCCGCCCGTAGCAGGTTAGGAGGACTGGATGTCACCGCGCGACATTTCAAGGGGATGCATACGTGAACGGCGAAACACATGTCGCCAGCCAAGTGTCCAGCAAGAGTGCTGGCTAGGTGACTCCGGTGAACCGGCCAGTAGCGGACTACTATCGCCAGAAGCACTAGACTAGATTTCCCATATGAGAGGCTACCAAGGATAAAGAACTAGATTGTCGGATCCCCACATACCAAGCATTTCAAACATACACACAATATGCTCAATATGTGTAAATACAACATGGCATCACAACATAACTCTACGACTCAAATATTTATTCATTAGGCCCGAGGAGCTTAGATATTACAAACATGGGTCTAATGACCCAACACTCGTGAGCATACAAGTCAAAGCACAAGCGAGCTTAACATGTCCGAGAACGTACATCTACAAATGAAAAGGCTGAGAAGCCTGACTATCTACCACAGCCCGCCGAGGGCACAAGATCGAAGCTGAGGTAACAAGCTAAACGTCAAGTCCAAGCGAACTACTAGCGAGACCGACGCCTCTCGCAAAACACAAAAGGAAACGTGAGTACAAACGCACTCAAAGAAGACTTACATCGTAACTATATACATATGCATCATTATCAACAAAGGGGTGGTGGAGTTTGACCGCAGCAAGCCAGCTTTGACTCGTGGCTATCCTGAACTACGATCGCAAGTAACTCTTTGAGGTGGCGCATACGCAGTCCACATATTCACCATATCAATACACCACTATGGATCCGCCCGCCTTCCTTCCCACGAGAACGCCAACCATAGCACTCACGCTTATCTTGGCGCAGCTTTAGAGTATCCACTTTCACTTGTCTATGAACTGATATAGGCAACCCAGAAGTCCTTTTCCGTGGACACGGCTATTCGAATAGATCATATTAACCCCGCAGGGTGTACTTCTTCACACACGCCTCACCACTTACAAATTGCATACACGACATGTACTGCAACCTTCAAGCGGAAGCCCAACGAGGGTGTCGGCCACGACCTACCTAAACATTCAAGTGTCTAGTCCAGGTTTATCGCCTATTCAGGTTCCATCCGCAGGGAGTCCGACCGAGGTTTCCACTAACGGCCCCGAACGATGTGTGCAGGGTTCCCGAGACACCAAACGGGCGAATCGGTACACCGGGCCACGGTGTATCTACCGCATCATAGCCCACCCCTAAGGTCAGCGCTATGCACAGCCTCCAACACATATCCTACAAACACCAGAAACTAGTTGCAACTCCTGGACAGAGAACAAGGATGGTTAAGAAGTCGAGAGGGCACTTACATTCCAATGCGTGGTAGTAACTCGGTCATGGATCACAAACACGTAACTCAGTTCCTCGAGGACGATCGCAATGAGACAACCCACCATGTACCCTACATGGCCTCTCACCGCTACCTTTACCAAATCGTGTTCACACACTTAGCTCACACACAGAGGACATGTTCACACACCTCCGATTCATCCCCGGCGAATCGCACTGACTCAACTCTAGGAAGTAGCAGTGCATGACAAACAAGCATGAATGAGTAGGCACAACAGGCTTGAAACAACTCCTACTCATGCTAGTGGGTTTCATCTAATTATCACTGGAATGACAGGTCATGCATAAGGGGTTCAGCTACCGCAGCAAGTAACAGATGAATCGCTTTTTTCCTAATGCAGAAAAGAGAGCAAGAGCGAGAGTGGGATTGTATCGAATGAACAAGGGGGTTTTGCTTGCCTGGCACTTCTGAAGATAATATAGTTCTTCATCGGTGTCATGGAACTCATCGTCGCTACGTCGTCTACTAAGAGGGGACAAATGCCGGAAAACAAGGAAGAACACAATAAATGCAGTGCACTATATGATGCATGATCATGACATGTCATAATGCTGTGATTTGAGCTAATGCAACTAGCAGCAGATTAAATGAAGTTGGTTTGAATCCAAGATTCAAATTCAAACTCCATATATGGATATTAAATTGCCATTTATATGCTTTGTGCTATACAGTAGCTATAAGTTGTTCTAACATGCATGAAAATGGTACAGATGGATAGATTGGATTTTTCTGATCATTTTTCATATATAAATTATTTGATTTGGAGCTACGGTTGATTTACTATGATTTTTTGAAGTTTATAACATTTTCTGGAATTTCCTGATTAAATTAAATCCAGAAAATGAATAATTATGCCAAGATGACGACAAGACGACGTCAAGAGGTCAACCGGGCTGACCAGGTCAAACCTCGACGTGGGGGTCCACACGCCGCTGACTCAGTATGGAACAGAGGCTTCCACCAAAGGCCAGTCAACGTTGACGGCAGGTCAAACCGACAAGTGGGGCTAGCCGGATTAATCTAAACTAAACAGGAATAAATCCTGTGGTTAAATTAAAAGTGGGGTCCATCCGCCGCGACCTAGGGGTTGGTTAGTGGCGCATTAGCCACTAATGGCGGTGCCACGTCGGGCACGCATCGAGTTGAGCCACGGCAACGCCCGCAGACGGGCGGCGATGCTCGGTTTTGCTTTTCTCCACGACTATATGGACGGCGGCGCGCCCACGCTGGCGAGGAGACTCGTCGCATCGGGTGGTGCACGCGCAGCAGCTCCGGTGGCCTAGGTCGACGGGCGACAAAGAACTTGCACGGTGGCCGGAGTTCGTGAAGAGGGACAGAGCGCTATGGTGCACGGAGGAAGAGGGTAGGTGCTCAGGTTCTCGAACACGCCGAGGACGCATGCAGCGCGACGACGACGCAGGGAAAGTTTAGCTGCTGCAACCTCGTGGCCGGGCGGCGATGAGCTTCTCGGCTCGATGGAGCTCATGTTAGAGGAAGAAATCGCATCGAGGAGAGGGAGGTTCGGTGCGGGGCTCACAGCGAGACCAATAGCGCGAGGGCGAGGTCGGGATGCCCTGTAGTTTTCGAATCGACGGGCGAGGATCCACGGGCGGCCGGAGGTGAAGATGGCGACGGCGACGGCTCTCCACGGGCGCGCCTGCCTTCGCGTGGCTCGGGCGGAGAGCCAGAGCGAGGAGGCGGAGCTCCCACGCATGCCGGAGAGGCGTAAGGGAGGCGGTGGCTACGGCAACGGTGTGGGGGTAACGAAGCTCCGCTCGGTGGTGCTCGGGGAAGAGGGGCGGACGAGCGAGAGACACGGGAGAGAGTGAGAGCGGTCTAGGGGGGCGGCGTGGCGTCGTCCAGATGCATCACGGAGGGACAGGCAGGCAGGGAGGAAGGAGGTGGCGCGCAAGCTGCCACACAAGACTCTCTCGCCCTCCGGCAAGGAGGAAGACGACAGGAGGGGCCAGTGGGCTGGGCTGCATAGGCCGGGCCACTTGGGCCAAAGACGCTAGGTAAGATGGGCCTGTGGTTTCTCTATCTCTCTGTTTTATGTTTTCTATTTTCTGTAATTTGTTTTAGACACTAAATCATTTTTATTGCTTCTGATAATTATGGTAGGGACTAGTTGGATTATTCCAAAGCCCTTCATCAAAGATCAGAATTATTGGACATATACTAATTAATTAACAAATATATATCCAATGCAAATAGTTATTTATTTAATTCAAAGGCCCAAAATAATTAACTCTCCGAGATACCAAAAATATTGTGTTGAGTTTTACCTCTTGCAATATTTTCGTAAACTAAGAGGAACATTTTCTTGGACTTCTTTGATAAGATTTTAATGTTGATCATTTTAAAAGGTTTCGAGGCTTTGAAAATTCCTCAATTCAAATTTCATTTGAATTTAGACATGATGACATGAATATCAAGCAAGGACAACAAGGCTAATCTAGGGTCTGTGACAACTCACCCTCATTAAACAAGAATCTCGGCCCCGAGATTCAAGACGGAGGTAAGAAGGCAGAGGGGCACAAACTATCACGGTCTTCACGATCCAGGTTGCACCTCATAAGAACGTTGATTCAACATCATCATGATATTGACATCTTGCATTGAGAACTCCATCCAACACGACAATGGAAAGAGAGGAGGTTTACATGATTCGATCTTCATGAAGATCAAGTAAACATGATCAACTCACGGAATGAGATGTAGAAACATCTCGAGTTGAGACACAAAACACATCGAGAGGGATGGAAGAACAAACAACGAGGTTTGATTTGGTGGGCATCAATTCCACGCTTAGAGAGATGGTGGATGGTTTCAAGGTGGCGAGGAAATAATTGCAAGGATTCCGTAACGGGGCACCTTGGGGAAAGTGACTCGTTGAGCTGTTCCCTTAAGTGGCAAAAAGAATTACTTTTGATCCATAGATCATTGGAACTCTTTATACCAGCCTAAGGCAATCACAATCGATCATTTGAAGGAGTTCGAAAGAATGACATACTCGGACTAGAATGGATGATGTGGACTACCTTGTTGAAGACAACGCAATGGATGATTTGCTTATCATTGGAAATGGATGGGACCCATGGTAAGTCCAAGTCCACTTTTGAGGATGATCCTAGACATCAATTACTGAGAGGGGCAGCCCATTGAGATTGGCACAATGGGGTGCAAGCTGGGAACAAAATGCAACTGTTGGGAATGTTCCAACCGTCATATCTGCTCGAGATTCAGATCCGATTGGTAATAGGATACCTGTAATCAGATGTCCTAAAAGGAAGGGTGCAACGCAAATCGACGAGATGATGTTATGAGATTCTCGGAGATGGACTATGGTAGTGAGCTCCAAAGCATGAGCTGGTTCTCATATAAACATGTGAACATGTTGTTCGAGACAAGCATGACCACATAGTAGTCTTATAATAAAACACTACCGAAGTTCGTGGGAACCATCAACAAGGATATCAAGTCCTTACATAAGTCCGGATTAGCTCTTAGGAAGGAACTTCTTCCTTGAACAAATCAATCAAGGGCTTGTTGTGCCGTGGAATTCATATGGAATGAAGATGATCACCATCGACCATAGAATACTTCGCACATGCATGACTGACTTGGGGTGGTTCCAGAGGAAGCAAAACAAAATTTCTGGATCCACGGCGACAACTTACAACAAATGCACGGAATTAGAGGAAGTCACTTTTTCATCCAAACATAGGCTTCATGAACGGCACCAAGGTAATGCTTACAAAGTTTCCAACACTAGGTTGATGTTCAACATGAATCATGGGGAGACAAGATGCTGTTGATGGGCTCAACAACAACTCATCGGCATTTCCATATCACTGGACTTCCACCATCATGTGAACACGGTGATAGCATTGGTCAGGCCAACAGATATAATGGTGTATGCCCGAGGGATCAACCACGAGTAAGACAACATTATGAATATCATTTGTTCTGATTTGATTTGATGATAGCCCACACTCAAATCAAAGTATTGATAAGGCAATAGGTCCAAGAACTGATCACAAGGACCAATCGATGAAGATATCATCTTCTTCAATACACACTACACAAGAATATCCCTTGAACGAACTAAGTTAGGCAAGCTTTATCTTCCAACTCTCCAAGTTGTTGTCTAGCTTAACCAACTAGCTCGTGGATATACAACATGATTCTTGGAGAAAGGGTGGTTCACAAGAAACCAACTTGATCACGAGCTCAACATAACAATCAGAAACAACCCGTAACACTTCCAAGAAGATATTTGGAAAGTCACGAACCAATCGATATGTTACTAAGCTCGAGAACAATCTTGCTTTTGAGGGCAAGACGATATGATCAAATGAGCGAGGAATTGACAAGATCCTAACTCATCAATCAAGTGTGCACCGTAAATAAGGACTAGGTAGCACGATCAATCTTAGGATGATGATTTAATAACCAACACGCTAAGAATGAGGATATTGTCCATTAGCTACCAAGCAACAAGGTTGCTAGGAGTATCGATTTCACACATCACCGCTCACTTGTCGGCATTCCGCTACAACAACACGGGACCGAGGAATGAACGATGATGGCGGCAAGATTACCACATCAAGAATTCATAAGAGGTGGTGCATTCTCATGACACTCTTGACATAAAGATGGTAATACTCCAAGGTAGAACAGAACAAAGGCTGGATTGGCATTTTAACTGCTGAATACAACCGCTTGACCCAATCCTAGATATGGATGAGGTAATCGAGTTTGTTTCTCCTAGTCATTCCTTATAGAATGGCTTGACGCCACAAGAGTAAAAGGCATCGATGAACACAAATGCAAACATACTTTTGGTTATCAATCGATAGAGGAGGGTTGAATACAACTAAAGAGAACAACCCAAAGGAACATATAATTTTCTCGAGTTGTGGATGCATCAGATTAGTATGTCGAGCAAAGCTCAACATTTCTTCCGGATAACCCATGCAGAGGAGGTAGAACCGGCAGAGTCACAATTATGAATGGAGAACCTCAAGAGTACTCTTATTGTGATGTTTTGGTTCAACAAGGAACTTCTCGCCATAAGCGTTCATAGTATTTGGAAGAAGGAAATACCACGGACCTCGAGGACTATCGCAGTTACTAGTATCCTAAAGGAACTAGCAAACACTATCAACATGAAGTAGGGTGAATCTCGGTTCAAGAACCCAGGAATAGAATGCCTACTAACTAATAACATCACGGATGCTTTCGAGAATGATGGCCAGAATCATCACACCGGGAACACAAAACATGGCTTGATTACTAGGTGACTCCCCTAAAACACCTAGGGTCATAATAATAGCTCCAACATATATGTCAAGGCAATAAATTACCTCAACATACTAATTAGTGTGCTTAATCCGCCCAATGAACATTAGAAAAGGATAGAAGGGATTTGCAAATGCATCGACTATTTAGAGACCTGGGATGACTTTGACAGCATAACGGCTGTAAATGCTCAAAAGATTTGAGACATCATGCAAAATGGTGGCATAACCACTTACAACATCATAACAAGGTTCTCGAGATCAACAGCTAACATACGTAAATAGTAGAAACTGAATCGGGCTTAAATCCAACAATCTTAAAGGTCTATGGATTAGTAACACGCCATCCCGATAGATAGATGAGAAGCCTAGTTCTTAAACCCCGTGAGAAGAGAAGAGGATGACCAGATCGTAAGGCCATGAGATATAAGGAGAAAGAGCCTTACGCCCTTCCACAATCAATTCCCTTACATAACTAAAGCATTTCTAGACACAACTTCTACCAGCTTTGGCTTGGTAATCCCACAGCAACAAAGCTCAATACCAACGCTGTCAGACCCCGATTCCAAGTCACATCGACTAGCCGGTAACACCTCATATCACATTGCGGCCTCACGCAGGTATTCCTACGGGTGTCGCCTTACCATGGCCCGGGACCGCTTGGCGCCTTTTGGCTCACGATATGATAGTGTCGCTAGCATCCATATGACAGAGAACCCGGCCGACATGGCTAGTCGTGAATCCAAAGCGGCACTAACCCATGGGGACAGCATACATGAATCACATCGAGCATGTCGGTCATCAACATGTGAATCCGGCCAGTAGCACTATGCTAACAGACTCGTATCCCGGCAGTAGCAGCTAGGCAGGACTCGGATGTCACCAAGCGACATTTCCAAGGGACGTACATAGGAACGGCGAAACACATGCCGCCACCAAGTGTCCAGAGCAGTAGTGCTGGGCTAGCAGACTCCGTGAACGGGTCAGAAGCGGACTACTATCGCCAGAAGCACTAGACTACATTTCCCATATGAGAGGCTGCCAAGGATAAACAACTAGATTGTCTGATCCCACACATACCAAGCATTTCAAACATACACACAATATGCTCAATATGTGTAAATACAACATGGCATCACAACATAACTCTACGACTCAAATATTTATTCATTAGGCTCCGAGGAGCGAGATATTACAAACATGGGTCTCATGACCCAACACTCAGAGCATACAAGTCAAAGCACAAGCGAAGCTTAACATGTCCGAGTACGATATCTACAAATGAAAAAGGCCGAGAAGCCCGACTATCTACCACATCTCGCCGAGGGCACAAGATCGTAGCTGAGGTAACAAGCTAAACGTCAAGTCCACGCGAACTACTAGCGAGACCGACGCCTCTCGCAAAACATAAAATAAGCAAACGTGAGTACAAATGTACTCACAAGACTTACATCGTAACTATCTACATATGCATCATTATCAACAAAGGGGTGGTGGAGTTTGACCGCAGAAGCCAGCTTTGACTCGTGGCTATCCTGAACTACGA
>JAHIAM010004069.1:0-37735 GCA_021605205.1 Aegilops longissima | reverse complement strand
TACTGTAGCTAAACATAAACATATAACAACAAGTGAAAATCTACAAAAGGAATGAACTAAAATAATTAAAAACAATAATTACATAACTAAAACAACTATATAAGCAAAACATTACTGTTTTTACTAAAAATCTAATTTAAAATACTCCAAAATTACCAAACTAAATCCTACAGCTAAAAAATATCACAAGTGACCAGGAGCAAAATAATTAATTAAAACCTATTTTTAAACTCAGGTTATGGCCAAAATACTAATCTGAACAAAATTTATCAAATTCAAATTTAAACTACTCAAATTTGAAACCAGAGACACTAATGTAAACTTCAAAGCAAATTTGTGTTGGAGGGGGGGGCGGAAAGGCAATGTGCACTGCTGCATGAGAGGAGAGGAGAGGAGAGGAGAGGTGTTGGTTTGATGTTGTTGGGGGGGTGCTTGGGTATTTATAGTGGGAGGGAGGGTTTTTCTTGGGGTAGGGGACAAGAAATAGACTAGGATTAGGAATCCTAGGAATAAAACGGAATAACGAATGGGATCAAATCCTACTAGGATTTGTAAAAGAATAGGAAACCTTGGCCCTCGCTCCCTAGGTGCGTAATGTATGATGGTTTTACCTTTGGCCGGCTGGTTACGGCTTGGGCCTTTGGCCTATATGTCATGTAATATTTTTTTAACAAACAGAGAGGAAAACAAAATGATAAAAAATTAATAAAATGAAAATATTATATAGGCATATAATATATCAAAATTTTCAGAAAAAGATTTCTACATGATGAACATTATTCTAGCGTTAAATAAAATACACACAAATTTAAATAAAGCAAAGAGTGCTTCTAGTCCAATAAAATCCAACAAAAATTATTTTTAAAATACCAAAATGACTTCAAATTAATTTCTCTCCAATTTTCTGATGTAGGGAATCATGTTACCCTAATTTCCATATATTTTGTTTTTGGAGAAAAATATTTTGAATAAAACTCAAATAACTCCAAATTGGAAATACATTCAAAAGAACTTTGATTTAATTTTTCAAAACTCCCAACTCATATTTCATTTAATTTGAAGAAGTCATTTTATCTTCTCTCGTGAAAATCATTGAGTTGCATAAAGTTTCAGAATTGGAAATATTTTCCAAATGAAATTTAAATATTTTCAACACCCTTGTCATTTAAATAAATGGAAGAAGTCATGTCATCTTCTCTCCAGTGGTTTTGTGATGAAAAGAATTTGAATTCATGGAGATCATAAATGCAAGGTGGAAGTTTGGGAAAGTCATTTCATTCCTCTCATTCAACTTTCGAAAGTTTCAAATTTCAATCAATCAATCAAACAAACAATCAAACAACAAGCATAGTTATTTATTTAATATAACATTCCAAAATTTAGAATTTTGGGATGTTACACCATGTAATTGCTTTACTTTATCACAATGCTAGCGATAGTTGTAAAAGCAATAGTTGGCTAGACGACCACGACGCTAACGATGGAGATCAAGGTGTCAAGTCGATGACGATGGAGATCGTGATGTTCTTTTGGAGATGGAGATCAAAAGCACGAGATGATGATGGCCATATCATGTCACATATTTTGATTGCATGTGATGTTTATCTTTATGCATCTTATTTTGCTTAGTACAGCGGTAACATTATAAGATGATCCATTACTAAAATTTCAAGGTATAAGAGTTCTCCCTGAGTATGCACCGTTGCGACAGTTTGTCGTGCCGAGACACCACGTGATGATCGGTTGTGATAAGCTCTACGTTCACATACAACGGGTGCAAGACAGTTTTGCACATGCGGAATACTCGAGTTAAACACTACAAAAAAAGACACTTCCGTGATGATACGGTTTGTCACAAGAGGTCACGCTTCGTCATGCATGTACATCCATTACGCATTTTATGATAGAATCAAGATAGTCATACCAGGCTGTCAGAGAAGTGTTCCATGACATTACTAAAATTGTCATCACGAAGTGTCCACTTCCATGACGATAAATTGCGCGTCAGAAGTATTTTCATCAAGGGTGACCGACACGCGGCATCCACCGTAACAGGTCATCGCGGTTATCGGGTCCGGTTTTGGATCCGATAACCCGTTAACAGCCCGGACCAATGGGGATTTTCCACGGTAAAATTTCATTGGCCGAGGAAACACGTGTTGGCTCACCGCTGGGATAGATGTCATCCACTCATTGGACAGAGGCGCTTATGATACATCGACACGCGGCACGCACCCAATAGAGGCCCATTTCGTGAAAAGGCCGCCCGCTTGACTTGGTCAAAAGGTAACGGTTGCCCATGGAAAGCCTCGTTAATGCCTTTCCAGATATCTCCCATTTACGGCCCGCTAACTCCTCGGCTCGTTACGACCTATTGAATTAAGCCCAAGAGCTTCATCTGGGCCGCCCAATATGATTCCATCCCGTTGTTACTTCCGACCCATGTATGGCCCATGATGTATTTCGCCCATATGAGGCCCATCGAACTCTAGGCCCAATAAAGGCCCGAGACGAAACTAGCCCATAATGAACAATGTATCGCTTATACCCATTAACGCCCATTATTCCGCTTCCGGTTCCAGCCTGCCTTAACTTTCGCCTTCTAAGGGCCCATTTATTCTGGGCTCATTTCTAGAATTCGTTAGTTACGGTCCGTCACCGGCCTGTTCCGCTTAGGGCCAAATTCAGCCCTGGTTACATTCGCCCATTTGTGGTCTGTTAACCTGCTGGGCTGTTTTCATAGCGTTATTGGCACGCCCTATTAACGGCCCGTTATGGTCCACGAATAGTACGGCCCATGTTTGGCGAAATGATTATACGCCCCGTAAAAGGCCCATGGATCCTACGGCCCGTAGAAGACCAATGGACCCTACGGCCCGTAGAAGGCCCATGGATCATAAGGCCCGTAGAAAGTCCATGGATCCTACGGCCCATAGAAGGCCCATGGATCCTACGGCCCGTAGAAGGCCCATGAATCCTACGGCCTGTAGAAGGCCCATGGATCCTAAGGCTCGTAGAAGGCCCATGGATCCTACGGCCAGCAGAAGGCCCATGGATCCTACGGCCCGCAGGAGGCCCATGGTTACAACAGTCTGTGTGTTGCCATGATTATTGTGGCCTAGTTACCAAAATAGGTTATTGTGGCCACTAGGAAAACGCGGAAAAAGAACTGCAGTGACTACAAGCAAACAACTAAACAAGACAATAAGGAAATAAATAAGCAAGCAACTAACTCTAGCCTATTACAGCTACTATACATATTACATCTACTGGGCATCAAAGTTCGCCACCAGTGCAAATATAGGGAACAAAGCAGCATATACATACACTGGCCGTCAAAATTGGCCACCAAAGGCAAATAAACGTAAGTAAAAAACAAGAGCATAACTGGAACAACTTCAGAAGAGCTCAAGAAACGTTATCCTGGGTATCCACCATGCTGGTAATAAGCTTAGCAAGCTTATTAGCTTTGCCCTGTTTGGCGCTAAAATCCTCCAGCGCTTGTTGTTGCACCAGAAAGTATGCATCTGAATGCTCCAGGGACTTCCGCAGTCGCTTTGTCGCAGCACAGCTGATCGATGTCTTTCAGCTTGTAGTTGAGACGCAAGAAACCGAACTGATACAGACAGTGAGTTTGAATAGCTTGTGCAAGAGGTAGTGGCCAGTAACTCGACCACTAAACCAAGACAGGACTTTGGGGTTGTCTCACTATCTTGAAGATAGTCTTCCTTAGCCGTTTTATCAGCTTTGTTGGAGAGCAACAAGGATATCTCATTATCCCGAACCTTATCTGCATTACTTCCTTTACCATTGCTTAATAAGGCACTCTTATCCAATATTCTGTCAGCATTCTAAAAGAAGAGACAAGGCATACATAACAGGTTTAGTATGTACTAGTATATGTGACTCATTTCGTGAACCAGTTCATTAGTAAGGTGGCCAGATTAAACTACCAAGTCTTCTATTGCCAAGTACTAGTACATAATAAAAGCATCAAACAAACATATATCTATGTCCTATGGTCACTGCATTGTCTTGCCAAATCAAAATAGAGACATGGTTCAAATCATATCAGTTCAAGACAAAGCAGCAAAGAAAGAACACAAAGCATGGGAAACTACATGGCACAACAAGATTTCATATGGGTACGACTAGTCTATATGTACAACAACACTGGCTTCTATTGTGATGCTAGTAATGTGCATGATATGAGAAGTCAACTGTATACACAATTGAAATTGAAATCAACAGAGCTATTGATAAGAGCAAACTGTTAAAGAAACATGTGAACATACCATTGTGCCATTGGAGTTTTGATTGATAATTCAATTTAAAAATAAGTTTGTATGAGTAAATATAGTGATACAAGAGCAAAGCAGCAAGCACGATAGCAATGGAATCTTAAATTAGAACAATTGTTCTTCAGGTTTAAGCACTTGTTCTACATGAACATAGTATAGTAATATACAAGAATACAGATTTAAAAAATGAGCTCATAGACCTTACCACATTCTTGGTTCGGGACCAAGATGTAACAAGGCGCCCCAATCATCGTCCAATAAATGTGTCTCGGAGAACGTAAGGGAATTTGATGAGTTTCTTTGCTAGTGAAGTACGCTTACTTCAGGTAATTCCGATATCGCCACCAAGCATTCTTGAAGATAGCAGAGGTATTAGCACAGGTTACCTCATCCCGAAGTTTCAAATCGGTCCTTCTCTATAGAGAAAATGGGAAAATTTGTTGTATTATAACCATCATGGAGGTAGAATGTATGGGACAAATCAAAGTAATTGCCATGAATAATATTACTTACACATAACTCCTCGACAAACACCGTGAATCGCATTTTCCTTCATCTTCAAGATAATATTTCCAAGATGGGAAAATACGCACATAGGATTTAACAACATCAAATGCGATAGATGCTAAACTACGACCGGCTGGTTGTGCTTCCTCCATAGGAATAGGCGCATTAATTGGTGGAGTTGGGGTTCGCCATGGTAGTACTCGCCCTTTGGGCAATCGGAGCTGCCTTACTAACTACTCTTGTTTGGGAGCTCTCGTGGAGATGGTGTTGTGTCAACAGAACTAGGTTACTATCTCGCCGGGTTGGGGTTAGATTGGGTGAAGGTGGTTCTTCGACCATCGCAGAGGGGTACAATCAAGTAGAGTCTAGGTTATGTGGTAAGGCTGGTTCTCGCATGTACAACCGGGTGCTATTCCACCAAGAGGTAGCACTATTTTATTTGAAGACCGCTTACTCCGCTTAGATATCGCATCACCTGCTCCAATTCAAATGGCGATAAACAGAAACATAGTTGAATGTACGTGACATTGTATGAGAGATGTATGTAATAGATAGTGTGGAAAAAGAGGGCATGGAATAGTTGACATGTATATTGTTTAACTAGAATGCATACCATGACATAATCTAAACTGGATAGCATAGCATAACATAATTCAAAGATATGATGAATAACTAAATAGGATCACATGGCATAATTCACTTACATGTTATCTAAGTAATCAGGATCACATGATTTAATTCAGATATGTGATTTATATGCTAAACAAAGGCATTCGATATGATGTCTGAACTAAGAACATGGTGTTGAATATTGTGTATATGATGTCTAATGTGAAACTCCAAAAATTTTAGTTGGTTTTCAACAAAAACTTTGTTGGTTTTGAAGAAGGCCATTTAAACCCTTCCAAAAATCTTTCTCTCAAGAATTTCCCCTTTGGCAAATGATTTTATTTTGGCATCTTCTTCAACTATGGTGTTGGTTATTTAAAAACCTTTCCTCTGATTCTCCCCTTCTCAAATTTATATTTTTGGGATTTATTTTCTTTTAGAAGAAAACCCTAGGAGTTTTGGTTCTTCTTTATTTTAAAACCACCCATGGTTTTATCTTGCCTCTTGTGGTAAATCTTCCCAAAACCCTCCTTCCACTTTGGGACAATCCAAATATTCTGACCCAACAAGTCCAACTCATTTTTGGATTTTTATTTCATTTATTTCTTTGCCCAAAACAATTCTGTCCATATTTTTGAGCCTAGGTGATTTGCAAAGCAAGTACCTTAATGCCCTCGAACTTTGATCTCAAATTAATTCCTCCGATAGTCCCTAGCACCCACAACCTAGAACCATCAAGATCCACTCTTCTTCTTTTCAAAATTTTCAAGTTTCAGCTTCGCAAGTTTGGACCAGATTCGCCAAATTTGGTGAAATTCATATCTCCTTCTCCAAAAATTCCAATTAAAATTCAGGCAACCTCCAGCTTGCAATGAGAAGCCACTCCACCAAAAATCAGCTCAAGGAAAAATCCCCACATACCAAAAATCATTCTATCGAACACCTAGCCTGCCTCGCCACTTTGCATTTTCGAGAGATTCGTAGTTTCAGAGATTCAGTTTCACGAGGCTGGTCACCGTCAATCAGCACTTGGCGCTGCGCATGGCTCCTCCTCCTCGCCCGTAGCGCCGCACGAGCACTTGGCTGGTTCTCGCGCGCGGTGGCACCATGGCCCGCTCGCTACGGGCGTTTTCCGCAAGGCCGGACCTCCTGTATGCCAACAGGGGCACCTCGGCACAACGCCGCTCGCACCGCCCACGCCACTGGAGCTCCGCTGCGGCCGCCTCCCTTGCTAACAAGACGATGCAGCACGCCGCCATGGCTCGGCACACACGGGCGCGCTTCGCCGCCGACGTGTCCGCACGGCCGCCTGGTTAGGGGACAGCCGAATCGCCTTACCTTGCTGAGTTAGGCACCGGATGGAATCAAGCAAGTTCGCCTAGTCGATGCTCTAGCTCCTAAATCAACCTTCCAGCCACAACACCGCCAGAATCGCCACCGGACTTATCCTGTTTTCGGCAACCGCCTCGGCCGGCTATAATAGCGCCCGAGCTCGCTTCTCGACCCCAAGACACCTCCACCACCTCACCGCACTCCCGCCACCACCGGAAGAGCCTCGAGGGCCCTTCTTCCTCAACTCCGCCACCTTCGTCCGCTTCGAGTCGGCGTTGTTCTCCGTGAGAGCTCCTCCACGCCTGACTTGCCAAGAGCCTCATGGCACCTCTAGGAGACTAAACCCCACTCCAATTTGACCCCAACGACTCTCTCCGACGAGACCCACGACTTCCCGAACCACCGTCCCACGGAGCAAGGGTCGCCCGACGTGGTGCTCGGCCGACCACCACCACCACCCACCGACGCGAAGGGTGCGCTGATCACAGAGGTACCCCCGATCCCCCGTCCCAGTGGATCGCCATGCACCACTGCAGCCTTCGGCACCGACGAGCTCGCCGCTCTTTGAATATTCAAACTGACGGTGGGACCCGCCTCCAGCCTCTCTATTCTTTTTTTTTTCGACTGCTTCAAAGCGATTCGCAAATGCGCTTAATCTGAATCGCTTTCGGACTTTTCCGCTTAGACCTCGAGAGTTTTCTCGTTTATTACGTAGAGGTCCTTGGACCAAAAGACTTGTAACTTTTAAATAGAAAAGGATTTTGAGTGATTCTTTTTCTGTCCTCTTCAAAATTTTGTCTAGTTTCTTACCAGATTTATTTGAAATTTTTGAAATACTTTTGTGCACCCCATGGTATTTACGTTAGTGCGTGTATTTTTGTATACCGAGATACCAAAGGAGGTGACGGAACCGCGAACGTCACCGAGCTAGGCCCCGACTACTCCGTACGAGGCAAGCATGTTTGAACTTTTCATATGATGAGTGTTTGGGCATGTTTGCATTAATTAGTCACATGGCATGTTCATGAGCAACTCGATGAAAGTTATATCACGTAAAAAGTTGAGGCAAGTGAGTTTTGGAAATCCATGAGTTGATGGAAATAAGTTTGCATGGCCATGAGTTGGCATGAGAATGGGTAAGATGGCAGTGTTGTAGCATGCCGCCTTATGCCGCATTGTTTGACCCAAAGGTCGACATGAATCAGTCCAGCCTCGTCTGCTTTTCCTTCCGTATACCACATGTTTTCCGTAAGGTATACGGCTTAGTAAGTTGCAAACCGCGCTATGGTACACACCAAATCGAGAGGCCGGATGATGGTTCCATGGCCCTGGATTAAAGCCTATCATCCGTCAGGGGGCATGGGTGTTTCCGTTGGGACCGAGAGGAGGGCACCCTTAGAGCGCCAGAGATATAAATTTGATCCCATGCTATTCGAGATTGTGATCTCCCGCCTCAAAGTTTTTCTTGAACGCTGTCTAGGGTGATTCCTCGCAACGTAAGGTGGGATGGTGTGTATCGTTAGCTGTGTTTCCTCCGAATACCAGATAACGGAACTAGTCCTTCGTGACTACGAAACCGCTGGCTGTGGATAATTTAGTACAAACTCGCAGAGTCAATAACCTTGAAATCATCTTATCCAGGTCCAAGTGCTGTGTTCATCTTATCTTGTCAAATGTCATTCCGTGATGTAAACTCCCGAGAACCACATGAGTGTTAATTGTTTATTTTCCGTGGATGGACTAACCTGCTTACTACCATATGATGAATATTTTCCTATGAGCACTATTTATTGTAAGTTATGAATATGAAGTATAAGCCCTTTCGCGATGTCGCCGATGTCCGATCATGCATTGTTATTTATTTACTTTTGATATAAGCCCTTTCGCGATGTCGCCGACGTCCGATCGTGGCATTGTTATTTATTTACTTTTGATATAAGCCCTTCGCGATGTCGCCGATGTCCGATCATGGCATTGTTATTTATTTACTTTTGATATAAGCCCTTTCGCGATGTCGCCAGACGTCCGATCGCGCATTGTTATTTATTTACTTTTGATATAAGCCCTTTCGTGATGTCGCCCGACGTCCGATCGTGGCACGATGTCTTTTCTTTCAAGATAAGCCCTTTATGAGGTGTCGCTGGACGCTCGATCGTAGCATGCTTTACTTATTTGTTCACCCTTTGAGGTGTCGCCGCATAATCTCGATCGGTTTTCAGTTTATTTTATTGGTTTTCGAGCGGACTATCGCCGATTCCCTTTTCACTTACCTTGTTATACTGATTTGATTGTGCATTGTTAAATTACTCATGACGATTCACGCATGCATTTGTTATATCTTTTGTCCGAACTGTCTTATGTAGTACTTTCAAAGTACTCACCGCTTGTTGATTTGGCCAGATGTCGACGGCTACGATCTCATGGATGAAGAGTTCGATAAGCGAGTCCGACGCCTAGAGGAATCCTACCAGTCTCGTATGCACCCTCGGATTAGTCATCGGTTATATCCGCTCGCTACCCAAATAAATTCATCGAGCCTCACCTCGACGCCGATGAGCCACCAAAGTACGAGTCATATTATCCACTCCAATGTGTTATTCCACTACCTTACTCGAGTCAAGAGTATGCCACCACTCCTTGTGTCATATCCGCCACTATGTATAATTATTGGCGTGTTTGTAATAATTTGTTGAGCAACCTCAGCTTGACCATGTAATATATTAAATGCTACCGCTTATTGTATCAAGGTTTTGTCTACCAAGATGGAGGATTTTCCTCACACCGAATTAAAAGATCGGTTTCTCAATAAATATTTTTATTTGGAAACCGGTCGTGACAAGCTTGGTACCAGAGCCGACCGATCAGAGAAGCCACTAGGTGCGATCGCTAATCGGTTATTAGCATATTAGAGCTAATTGTTTTTTTTACAAATGTAGTCAATTTCTGATACCAGAAATTTATGATTTGACCACTCAGAATTTTTGCCTACTTTTGTAGATGGCTAGCAACGATCGCGAGTCATAGATGTTCGCCAACATGCCCGATGGGTTCGCTGCTTCTCTCCTTCATCGCCCAAGTCGCGATGGGGCCATCTGGCGCCCAGCCTTCTCACTCTCTCAAAGACAAGGTCAATGACCGCCTAACCATGCACCAGGTCATGTGCAATTCAAGGGAGGGCGAGTTGAGCGCTTCCGTTCTTGGGGAGAGCCATGCCACGGAGAAGCATGCACTACAGATGGCAGCCCGTGAGGCGATAGCTCGCCTCGTGGATATCCTTCCTTCGATGAAGACTCGCTGCTACCGCTACCTTCCATGTCATGTGCCATACACCTGCCACTACGCTGCTTCTTGCCCTGTGAGGAGAACGAGATGAGGCTTTTGAGATGCTTATCGAGTATCTCCGGTTTTGGAGGCAGCCTTCGACAACCTGGTGGACGACTTTGTGGCTGCCCGCATGGACTCAGCCCATGGTTGTGCCGCCAACAGAGGGAGCTCCTCAAGACTGCATCGCCACCGACTTTCGCCTCGCCATCAACATCTTTTGCTCCCACTGCCTCGCCACTACTCGTCACCGCCTACCACCGAGGACTTCAACCATGTCATTGCACCTACACCAGTTCGCTCGCACCACCCCTTGCACCCGCCATGTTCGTGTTGTCCCAAGATAGGGCGCTCGCTCCACCAACACAGCGCAACACTTCACGCCCGGAGCCTATTACCAAAGAGGAGGTTGAGTCCCCAGCCTCATCGCGCCACCATCGGCAGGCCAAGGGAAATCCTTACCATCTCCGATCGAGTACGCTTAGCGCCATGCGATGTAAATCGACTTGTGCGATATGTTTATATGTACATAGGCTGTGAGAAGTAGCTTGTTTATGCATCATGTAGGAACCGGAGGAGTGCACTAGCCTAATAATATGTCAGAATATGTACACATATCCCGAGTGATGTATTGTATAATTACTGCTATGTAAGATATGTAATGAGCAGTCCTTCTCCATGCGCAAACGCTTATTCTCTTAAAAAATCTTGGAGCATTTGAGACTTTTCCGCCTTCATGAATTTATTGACTTTTATGACTCAATTTCTTTTCTTATGAGTTTTACAAAATATATCCCCAGAGTGAACAATGTCTCGCCCTTGACACGCCCATGCCAACTCCGCCAGAGCAAAATTATGGCACACAACCCAGCAACAACTTCACACAGTGCAGTCAAGTCAATAGGATGTTGAAACAACACTTTCCCAAATGTGTCGCCTTTATGAGCAAAGTCAGCAACAACATCGGAGATGATGAACCAAGTCATCAATATGGGAAATCACCGTGATGATCAGCAGCAATCAAAGTTATCTCGAATCTACGTAAGACGCGCCCCAAACATTTTCTCACACGGACAAACCTCTTGAAGCCGAGGACTGGCTTCAGACATGGAAAGAAAGTTAATTATTGCCCAGTGTTCAGATCTTGAGAAAGTACTATATGCACCGTGACTATCTCACCGGAGCAGCCGATCGTGCAGGGAAAATTTTCTGCACATGCACCCCAACAAAAATAATATAACCTGGGAGGAGTTCAAAGAAGGTTTTCGTGGGGCACATATTCCTAAGAGTCTTATGAAGATCAAAAAGAGAGAATTTGATGACCTCAAGCAAAGGACAATGACGGTGTCGTAATACAATAGTCAATTTACTCGTTGTCTCGCCACGCCAACGGGAGCGATGTCCGAAAGCAAGAAGATGGAAAATTCTAGACGGTTCGACGCTCGCGCTTAAATGCCAGCTTGGTTGTGCACACCTTCCCGGACTTTAAGACGCTGGTGGATAAGGCCATTACTTTGGAAAATGAGAGACGAGCTTGAAGATTTCCGCAAGTTTAAAAGGGACCAGACTAATCATGCTCGCAACCACCGCAGAAGAAGACAGACGCTCGTAAAGGTTGGACACCCAAACCCACGCCAAATGTCTCACGCCCAATCAAGAATTTCCATGCAAGGGACAAGGAGTTCACATACCGCCCAAGCGCATTTGCTACGCTTGTTGAGAAGAAGGGCACTATGCCAAGCAGTGCCCCAAGCCAAGGAACTCGACCCCAAAGCCGAACAACGGAGGCAATAATTCGCGCCAAAGCGCAACAATTTCAACCCAAATAACAACCACAGAAGGGTCATCTGAACCACATGACCAAAGAGGAAGCACGTAACGCCCGTATATCATACTCGGCACGCTTCCGTCAACACAATACCGCCATGGTTTTGTTTGATTCTAGAGCTTCACTCATTCATTTCAAAAGTTTTGCCTTGCAAAATAATTTTTCGATGCTTCCTTTGAAAAATCTACGATCGCCAAGTCCCATGGGATTAAGCAAGTTACCCGTAGTTACCGCCAAGGTGTGATTATTGAGTTTGAAGGGTTGAAGTTTCACGCCAATCTTATCGTGTTGGAAAATAAAGGACTGGATGTCATTCTAGGGATGGATTGGTTAACCACCAACAAAGGTTTTATTGACTGCTTCAACGGACCGTGATTCTCACCCACCACCACGGGAAGACCATAAAAGTTTCAGCCAAAGAAAGAAAAATATCCCGGCAACCAAAATTGAACAAGGTGGATATTTCTGAATTAAGCAAGGTTCCAGTAGTGTGTGAATTTCCGCACGATTTCCAAGAACTACGAGGCATGCCACTGCACCGAGAGATAGAATTCAGCATTGAGCTAGCACCGAACCGCCTCTATATACAAGAAACCATACAGAATGGCACCATCCGAATTGGTAGAACTGAAGAAGCAAATAAAAGAATTATTGGACAAAGGTTATATACGAGCCAGCTCCTCACCCTGGGGTTCACCAATTTTATTTGCCAAAAATAAGGATGGAACACTGAGATTGTGCATAGTCTATCGAGCGCTTAACATGGTCACAATCAAGAACAAGTATCCGATGCCACGGATAAATGATTTATTTGATCAGCTCGCCAGCCAAGGTATTCTCAAAAATGACTTGAGGTCGGGATACCATTAATTAAAGGTGCGAATGTAAGATATTCCCAAGACGGCTTTCACCTCCAGACACGGATTGTATGAGTTCACCGTAATGCCATTCGGACTAACGAACGCTTCAGATATTTTGTTCACCTCATGAACAAAGTATTTATGAAGTTTATGGACAAGTTTGTTGTGGTATTTATCGACGATATTCTAGTATACCCAAGACACCGTAAGAGCACGCCAACATCTCCGAATTGTACTGGGGAACTCAGAAACATCAATTGTACGCTAAATTCAGCAAGTGTGAATTTTGGCTAAGGCAAGTAGGTTTTCGGCCACGATCGACCCAAGAAGGTATTGCCAGAGACCCGAAAGTCAAGATCAGACTTTGGCTGGAAGCCACCAGCCAGCAGAACGGATGTACGAAGTTTCTTGGGAATGGCAGGATACTACCAAGATTTATTGAAGGATTCTCCACCATAGCAAAGCCAATGACGCAACTACTCAAGAAAGACAAGAAGTTTGAATGGACGGAAGCTTATAGAAAAGTTTCCAAGAATTAAAAAGGAAATTAACGACAACACCAAGATTAATTGTGCCGTATATACACAAGAATTTTGAGGTGGATTGTGACGATCCCGAAAGGCCTCGGATGCGTGTTGATGCAAGAAGGCAAGGTAGTCGATATGTCTCCGCACAACTTCCAAGCATGAGGAAAATTACCCTACCATGACCTGGAGTTAGTAGCGCTTATTCACGCACTCAAAGAATGGAGACACTTTTACATGGAAATCGCTAGAGATATACACGACCATAAGAGCCTCAAGTATATTTTCACACAACCGAACTGAATTTACGGCAATGACGCTGGTTGGAACTAGTGAAGGATTATGACGTTGGAATCCACTACCATCCAGAAAAGCAAATGTAGTGGCAGACGCCTAAGTCGGAACCCTAGCCCAAACGACGACAACCTGCCAAACCGAGACCTGAATTTCGCGGAGTTTGCTAAACTCAACTTGTCGGTAGTCACCAAGGCAGCGATCAAATTTAGAAATACATCCTACCCTGATGGAAACGATTAAAAGGCTCAAAGATGGACACCCCAAAGATTGAAGGTATTAAACGGAAAGTAAGTTTGGGCAAGGCGCCAGAGTTCGTTATCGATAAGGTGGAAATATTGTGGTACGGAGGTAGAATTTATGCATCAAATATCAAGGACCTTAAACAACAGATCTTAGCTGAAGGCCACACCGCCTCAGATTCGATACATCCCGAGGTACAAAATGTACAAGGATATTCAGGAAAATATTGGTGGCACGGTCTAAAAGGGACATAGCCGCTCATCGTGATGTTGTGACTCTTGTCAATGCATCAAGGCCGAGCACCGTAAACCGCCGGACTTTTACAGCCAAATAAAATACCCGAGTGGAAATGGGACGAGATTGGAATGGATTTTATTGTTGGGCTACCTCGGTCACGGCACGGAAATAATGCCATTTGGGTCATCACTGATAGACTGACTAAAGTAGCACACTTCATCCCCATGAAGACAACCCACACCACTCAGAAGCTTGCTAGGCTTTATCTTTCCCGTATCGTCTGCTTACATGGAGTCCCAAAGAAAATAATATCGGATGAGGCACTCAATTGCCTCCCGATTTTGGGATCACTTACAACAAGCTCGAACTCAACTGCTGCTCAAGACCGCATACCACCCCTGCATGATGGACAAACCGAACGCCAAACTAGATTCTAGAAGACATGCCGAGAGCATGTGTCCTCACCTATGGGACCAGTTGGGAAGAAAGCTACTATACGCAGAGTTTGCATATAACAACAGTTATCAAGCCAGCCTGCAAATGGCACCATTTGAGGCTCAGACGGGCGGAGATGTCGTGACTCGCTAAATTGGTCAAAACCGAGACAGCCATATCTTCGCCCGCATATGCTCAAGGAGGCTGAAGATAAAGTTAAGGTGATTAGGATCGACTCAAGACAGCCCAAAGTCGATGTAAGAGTTATTACGATCAAAACATCGGGAATCAGCTTTGAACCCGTGAATTTGTGTACCTACGAGTATCCCCTATGAGAGGCCTGCATTGATTCAAGATTAAAGGAAGCTGGCACCAAGATTCATCGGACCATTCTGCATAGTGGCACGGAGAGGCACGGTAGCCTACCAGCTAGACTTACCAAGATTTATCCGACGCCCACGACGTGTTCCACGCCTCGCAATTGAGGAAGTGCGTGACCAACCTGCAGAAGTAGGTATCCCATGAAAACATTGACGTAGCCAGACCTCACATATCGAGAGCATCCAATAAAAATCTTGGAGGAGTATGAAAGGAGGACCCGACTGTAAAACCATCAAGTTCTTCAAAGTTCAAGGAGCAACCACACCGAGAGTGAAGCCACTTGGGAAAGAGAGGATTTTCTTCTTGACAGAGCACCCACACTTATTTGAGGTTCCGCTGAAATCTCGGGACTAGATTTTTCCTAAGGGGTACGTGTTGTGAAACTCCAAAAATTTTAGTTGGTTTTCAACAAAAACTTTGTTGGTTTTGAAGAAGGTCATTTAAACCCTTCCAAAAATCTTTCTCTCAAGAATTTCCTTCGGCAAAGGATTTTATTTTGGCATCTTCTTCAACTATGGTGTTGGTTATTTAAAACCTTTCCTCTGATTCTCCCTTCTCAAATTTATATTTTGGGATTTATTTTCTTTTAGAAGAAAACCCTAGGAGTTTTGGTTCTTCTTATTTTAAAACCACCCATGGTTTTATCTTGCCTCTTGTGGTAAATCTTCCCAAAACCCTCCTTCCACTTTGGGACAATCCAAATATTTTGACCCAACAAGTCCAACACATTTTTGGATTTTTATTTCATTTATTTCTTTGCCCAAAACAATTTTGTCCATATTTTTGAGATTAGGTGATTTGCAAAGCAAGTACCTTAATGCCTTCGAACTTTGATCTCAAATCAAATCCTCTGGATAGTCCCTAGCACCCACAACCTAGAACCATCAAGATCCACTCTTCTTCTTTTCAAAATTTTCAAGTTTCAGCTTCTGCAAGTTTGGACCAGATTCGCCAAATTTGGTGAAATTCATATCTCCTCTTCTCCAAAAATTCCACCAAAATTCAGGCAACCTCCAGTTGCAATGAGAAGCCACTCCATCAAAAATCAGCTCAAGGAAAATCCCCACATACCAAAAATCATTCTGTCGAACACCTAGCCTGCACCGCCACTTTGCATTTTCAGAGAGATTCAGAGTTTCAGAGATTCAGTTTCACGAGGTTGGTCACCTGTCAATCAGGCACTTGCTGCTGCGCATGGCTCCTCCTCCCCGCCCGTAGCGCCGACGAGCACTTGGCTGGTTCTCGCGCCGGTGGCACCATGGCCCATCTCGCGCCGGGCGCCTTCCGTGGCGCTGGACCTCCTGTATGCCAACAGGGGCACCTCATGGCACAACGCCGCTCGCACCGCTAACGCCACTTTGGAGCTCCGCGCGGCCGCTCCCCTTGCCAGCGACGATGCAGCACGTCGTCATGGCTCGGCACACACGGGCGCCTCTTCCGCCGACGTGCCGCACGGTTGCCTGCTGGGGACAGCCGAATCGCCTTTACCTTGCTGAGTTAGGCACCGGATGGAATCGCGTTCGCCTAGTCGATGCTCTAGCTCCTAAATCAACCGCCCAGCCACAACACCACCGTAATCGCCGCCGGACTTATCCTGCTTCGCAACCGCCGGGCCGGGCTATAATAGCGCCCGAGCTCGCCTCGACCCCGACACCTACACCACCTCACCAGACTCGCGCCAGCCATTGAAGAGCCTCGAGGGGCCCTTCTTCCTCAACTCCGCCACCTTCAGACGCTTTGAGCTCGCAGCGTTTTCTCGGTGAGAGCTCCTCCACCGCCCTCGACTTGCCAAGAGCCTCATGGCACCTCTAGGAGACTAAACCCCACTCCAATTTGACCTCAAATGACTTTCTCCGACGAGACCCACGACTTCCCAACCACCGTCTCACGGAGCAAGGGTCGCCATCGACGTGGTGCTCGGCGGGCGACCACCACCACCACCCACCGACGCTGAAGGGTGCGCTGATCACAGAGGTACCCCGATCCCCCGCCTCGCCAGTGGATCGCCACGGCGACCACCGCGCAGCCTCTGCACCGACGAGCTCGGGCCGCTTTTTGAATATTCAAACTCGACGGTGGGACCCACCACAGCCTCTCTATTATTTTTTTTTCGAACTGCTTCAAAGCGATTCGCAAATGCGCTTTCTAATCTGAATCGCTCGACTTTTCTCGCTAGACCCCGAGAGTTTTCGTTTCATTACAGAGAGGTCCTTGACCAAAACTCTTATAACTTTTAAACAGAAAAGGATTTTTGAGTGATTCTTTTCTGTCCTCTTAAAATTTTGTCTAGTTTTTATATGATTTATTTGAAAATATTTGAATATTTTTGTGCACCCCATGGTATTTATGTTAGTGCGTATTTTGTATACCGAGATACTAAGGAGGTGACGGAACCGCTGAACTTCACCGAGCTAGGCCCCACTACTCTCAACCAGGAAAGCATGTTTGAACTTTTGATATGATGAGTGTTTGGGCATGTTTGCATTAATTAGTCTCATGGCATGTTCATGAGCAACTCAATGAAAGTTATATCACGTAAAAAGTTGAGGCAAGTGAGTTTCGGAAATCCATGAGTTGATGGAAATAAGTTTGCATGGCCATGAGTTGGCATGAGAATGGGTAAGATGGCAGTGTTGTAGCATGCCGCCTTTATGCCGATTGTTTGACCCAAAGGTCGACATGAATCAGTCCAGCCTCATCCGCTTTTCCTTCCGTATACCACATGTTTTCCGTAAGGTATACGGCTTAGTAAGTTGCAAACCGCTTCGTACACACCAAATCGAGAGGCCGGATGAGGGTTCCATGGCCCTGGATTAAAGCCTATCATCCGTCAGGGGCATGGGTGTTTCGGTTGGGACCGAGAGGGGGCACCCTTAGAGCGCTGCAGATATAGATTTGATCCCATGCTATTTGAGATTGTGATCTCCCGCCTCAAAGTTTTTCTTGAACGCTGTGTAGGGTGATTCCTGCAACGTAAGGTGGGATGGTGTGTACCGTTAGTGTGTTTCCTCCGAATACCAGAACGGAACTAGTCCTTCGTGACTACGGAAACTGCTGGCTGTGGATAATTTAGTACAAACTCGCAGAGTCAATAATCCTTGAAATCATCTTATCCAGTCCAAGTGCTGTGTTCATCTTATCTTGTCAAATGTCACCCCGTGATGTAAACTCCCGAGAACCATGTGAGTGTTAATTGTTTATTTTCCGTGGATGGACTAACCTGCTTACTACCATATGATGAATATTTTCCTATGAGCACTATTTCTTGTAAGTTATGAATAATGAAGTATAAGCCCTTTCGCGATGTCGCCGACGTCCAACCGCGCATTGTTATTTATTTACTTTTGATATAAGCCCTTTCGGGATGTCGCCGACGTCCAACTGTGGCATTGTTATTTATTTACATTTGATATAAGCCCTTTCGCGATGTCGCCGACGCTCGATCATGGCATTGTTATTTATTTACTTTTGATATAAGCCCTTTCGTGATGTCGCCGACGTCCGATCGTGTCATTGTTATTTATTTACTTTTGATATAAGCCCTTTCTCGTGATGTCGCCCGACGTCCGACGCGGGCACTAATGTCTTTTCTTTCAAGATAAGCCCTTTATGAGGTGTCGCTTAGACGCCTCGATCGCTGCATGCTTTACTTATTTGTTCACCCTTCGAGGTGTCGCCTGCATAATTCGATCGGTTTTCAGTTTATTTTATTGGGTTTTCGAGCGACTACCCGAAAGTGCGTATATCGACTAGAGGGGGGTGAATAGGCGATTTTATGAATTCTTCATCGAGGAATTTGCCGTGAGGAAATTCCTTAGTGAAGAACTACTTGCAGCGAATAAGTACTCAAGTAAGCATAAGAGAATGCGGCATGGTCATCATGATGAAATGAAGACAATCAAAGAGTACGTAAAGCGTAAACACATGATAGCACAAGATGAAGACAAACAGATCAAGAAATTGAACTGAGGAAATTGAGAAAGTCTTCACCAAAGTCTTCAAACACAGATATGAATGAACACTCAACACAAGAATGAGGAAATGAGAGGGTTGAGGAAATAGAACCAGAAGGTTGGTGAAGACAATGATTTGGTAGACCAGTTCCAACTGTTGTCTCAGCTTGTACGCCTGGTTGAGCGGCCGAGTATTTAAACTCGAGGACACACACCCCGGACACCCAACCGCCGAAAGCACGCAGCTCAGACACCAAGTCTCACCAGATTCTCCTTGAACTAAGGTCACATGCACTCGGCCCAATCACTGTGGTAAGTCTTCAGCGATTTCCAAACCTTCACAGACTTGGTCACTGGCGATCCACAATTCCTCTTGATGTTTCTAGACCATGACGCCTAACCGTCTGGAAGAAGCACAGTCTTCAAAGGTAATAAGCGCCGGATCCACGCAGGATCAATCTCTTCAGTGATGCTCAATCACTTTGGGTTTGTAGGGTTTGGTTTTGGGTTTTTCTCACTGATGATTTTCGCCAAAGTCCCTTGAGGATGGGTGTCGGGAAGATGATCGAACTCCATTTAACACCTATGGGACCGGGCGGACCGAGTCCCTTTTGGTTCGATGGGGGGCGGAGATTGCACGAAGAGCAGATCGAGGCGATGCACACGAGCAGTTTACCCAGCTTCGAGCTCTCCGGAGAGATAATACTCCCATCGCTGCTTGTTTGATTATCTTGTGTTCTTGCTAGGGAGCCGTAACGCCCGGATTCGGCGCGCCAGTGTCCTTCAGCTTATTCGCCGTCGCTGCTATGTCATTTTCTTTGCGGTCTCTCTTTGCCATGTCATCATCTGCATTTCTTATCATGTCATCATGTGCATTTCATTTTGCATACGTGTTCGCCTCATGCATCCGAGCATTTTCCCGTTGTCCGCTTTTGCAATCCGCACTCCTATGTCTCCCGCCGCCTCTTTTACCTCTTTTTCATGTGCGGGTGTCAACGCTCGGAATGGACCGAGGTTTGCCATGCGGCCTTGGTATAGCACCGTAGACCGCCTGTCAAGTTTCGTGCCATTTGAGGTCGTTATACTCCAACGTTAACCGGTAACCGCAAAAGCCTCTTTCTTTGCAGCCCAACACCCTTCCAAAGTGGCCCAAAACCCACCAAACTCCCTCCATGTCTTGGTCGCTCGATCACGATCAAGGTAAAAAACCGCACCTCATTTGACTCTCCTAGCTCCTCTCGCCTATAAATTAGTCCCCTTCAAATTCATGGATCATTTCGCAGATCAAACCCTAGTCATCCTCTCTCTCGCCACGGACACTTCCTCGCTGGCCGACATGTCCGCCGCCTCAGCCTCGCCGCTTAATCCACGCTGCGTTACACGTGGCGCCTGCCTGCTCCCTCACTGGCTGCCCGCCTGCCTGTGGCTGGCCCTCGCCCATCCGGCTGCTGCCGCCACAGGCCCCTGCTGAAGCTCAGACGCTGCCGCCGGCACCGCCGCCATCTGGCTGCTGCCGCTTTCGCCCGATTCGCGACTGGCGCTGCCTGGCCTGGCCACTGGCTGCTGGTGCCTGCACGGCCCGGCCTGCTCCTGCCTGCCTCGCCGACCGCTCACTGCTGCAAGGTTGCCCTCGGGCCGGGTCGCTCGCTGGCTGGCTGGCCACAGTGCAACAGCCGCCATGGATCGGGAGGCGCCTGATCCAGCCGGGCTCTCCGCTGGCTGACTCAAGACGTGAGGTCACCAGGCCACGGCCCAACGAAAGAAGCCCAGCTGCCCGCCTGCTTCCTCTCGGCCCCGGCCGAGCCCAGTGGTGAGCCCTCGCTATCCTGCTACTGCAAGGCTATTTTGCTATCCGACGCCACATGTTTTTTTCCTCAGATATCGCCTAAGTCCCCTGATTTCAGATTTTGTTGCATTTTCATCGTGATCATAACTCTGCATCCGTAGTCTGCTTTCGCAGCGTGTAATATGTCAAATTGTTCGCCTCAAGAGTAGATCATTTCGTCTCATTGCATCTTTTTCATTTGAGCTCATCTTGATGCCCGAAATGCTGTTAGAAGAGTGCTATGTGATGTTAGTTTCGATTCTTATCGTAACATGCACTTTTGTCATTTTTGCCATGATTGATGTGTGCATCCTATGGACTTGAGTCCTACATGTGTTTTGTAATATGCCATGCCATCTTTCCAGGGTGTATTCCATGTATTTTTTGATCTCTGTGGTGACTAGCACAAGCATGCAAACTAGGTGTCCTGATGTTGCTGATTTCACTGCTTTTGCTGATATTTTGATGCCATGTTAACTTGATGCTACAGAGATCCATGCATATTTTGAGATACTTCAGTAAGGATGTTTTGTTATACATGTCTTTCTCTATCCATCCATGCCCTTGTTTGTAATTATGGAGTAGTATAGCTTGAGTCAATCGAGCTCTACTTTTGCTATAAATGTTTCCGCAGATTGTTTACGTGTTATTCAATTTTGCCAAGGTTGTTGTAGTTGATCCTTGCATGCTATGTTGTTGTTCTTGCCATGTATAGCCTCTATGCCATGTCTTCTTGCTGTTGGTTGCCTTGCCATGCCATGTATTGCTCTGTGGTGAGTGGTTCAAGCTCATCAACATGCCTACTTATCGTTGTTCCTGCCATGTTTAAATCTGTAATATAACTTGCCATGTTTACATGGGTGCCATCATATTCTCTCGATCCTTTTGGCTTATGGTCAGTAAGGGACTTTTGTTATATGCTTTGAGTAGTATCATGCCATGCCTTTCTTTGCCATGTTAAGTTCCTGTAGCATGTTGTTTGATAGCTCTAAACATTGCAACCTGATGTTATTTCATGATAAGTCTAAACTGTTATTATTTGCAATCTTGCCATGTCATTTTGAGCATGTTCTAGTTGTTTCGGAGATAGCTCAGTGTTCATGTTTTGTAATGCTTTACCTGTACATCATGCCCATGCCTTTTGTTATTATGTGGAGGTCCTGTAACATGTTGTTTTGATGCTTGCAATATGCCTACTTGCTGTTATGGATGATTGTTGCTATAACTTGTATAGAGTGTATGTGTTGAACTGCTGTCTGCTTTTGAGTGTGCTCTATATGGAACTTGCTTGATTTTGCATGTAGTTTCATATTATCATGTTGGATCCTTGTTTTGAGGTGTTTGTTTGATGTTTGTATGCATTTTGCATCAATGCCATGCTTAACTTGTTTTGCTCATATCTTCTAGGCCGAGTCTCAATTAAATGAACTTTATATGTAACTTGACTAGAATTTCGTGCAGATCATCGTGGTGCATCTTAACTTGCTGTTTAACCACTTGAACATAAAGTTTATTCAGATCTGGACCAATTTCGAAATTTGCATATGAGGACTTACCGGAATTGTTATATGTTGTTTCCGGCCTCATTTAAACTTGCTTTGTTGTGTTGGTCTTGTTGGCATCATCTCTTGCCATGAGTAGCTTCATGTAGTCTTGTCATGCATCATGTTTGTTGTGCATCATGTCATGTTCATGTGTGGTGTGTTCACTATGTTGTGTGCTTCTTCTTGTTAGTTCCTGCTTGCTATGATCGTGAGGATTCGCTCGCTCACGCTTGGTTCGCTCTCGTGGCTTCATCTTCTTCATGGACTCGCTCTTCTTCCTTATGGATTTCAGGTAAGATGACCGCTACCCTGGATCTCACTACTATCATTGCTATGCTAGTTGCTTCGCTCTTTCGCTATGCTCATGCTACCTATCACTTGCTGCTCAAGCCTCCCAAATTGCCATGAACCTCTAACCTTTTGCACCCTTCCTAGCAAACCGTTGTTTGGCTATGTTACCGCTTTGCTCAGCCCTCTTATAGCGCTGTTAGTTGCAGGTGAAGATGAAGTTTGTTCCTTGTTGAACATGGAGATGTTGTTCCTTGTCGAACATGTTTACTTGTTGGGATATCACAATATACCTTATATTATTAATGCATCTATATACTTGGTAAAGGGTGGAAGGCTCGCCTTATGCCTGGTGTTTTGTTCCACTCTTGCCGCCTCTAGTTTCCGCTATATCGGTATTATGTTCCCGGATTTTGCGCCCCTAACGCGGTCGGGTGATTTATGGGACCCCTTGACAGTTCGCTTTGAATAAGACTTTTCCAAAGAAGGCCCAACATTGGTTTTACCATTTGCCTCACCTATGCCCTTTTTCCTTGGGTTCCGGAGCCCGAGGGTCATCTTTATTTTAGCCCCCGGCCGCCTCCTTCGAGTGCTGGTCCAAACCGAAGCGATGTCCGCGCCTGGCAATCAGGGTTTATGCCAACCCGACGCCTGCTCATCCGATGTGCCCTGAGACCGAGATATGTGCAACTCCTATCAGATTTGTCGGCACATCCGGGCGGCTTTGCTGGTCTTGTTTTATTGTCGTCGAATGTCTTGTAGCCGGATTCCGAGACTGATCGGTCTTCCCGGGAGAAGGAATATCCTTCGTTGATCGCGAGAGCTTATCATGGGCTGTTGGGACACCCCGCAGGTATAAACTTTCGAGAGCCGTGCCCGCCATGTTATGTGGCAGATGGGAATTTGTTAATGTCCGTTGTAGAAAACCGTTGATCTTAATTAAAATACACCAACCGTAAAGTAATCGCGAGTGTCTCTTTTCGGGTTGATCGAGAGGAGAACACGGTTTCGTGTTATGTTTGACGAAGTAGGAGTTCAGGATCACTTCTTGATCATTGCTAGTTGACGCACTGCCTTTTGTTTCTCTCCTCGCCTCATTTGCGTATGTTAGCCACCATATATGCTTAGCCGCCTGCAACCTCACCACTTTACCCCTTCTTTCCCCATTAAGCTTTGCTAGTATTGATACCCATGGTAATGGGATTGTTGAGTCCTCGTGGCTCACAGATTACTACACCACCAGTTGCAGGTACAGGTTTATGATGATCATGACGTGAGAGCGATGTTTGCTTGTATTGGAGTTCTTCTTCCGCTTCTTCTTCGATCGGGGATAGGTTCCGTGTCGGCAGCCCGGCTAGCAGGTGGTGGATGTCGCTTGAGTTTCTGTTTATGTTTCATCCGTAGTCGGATGTTGTTCTTGTATATGTTGTTGATGTATTCTTGTGGCATTTGTGCCTTATGTATGTATCCCTATGGATTATGTAATGTTGATGTAATGATATCCACCTTGCAAAGCGCTTTCAATATGCGGTCTATCCTTGTGGGACCGCCGAGTTCCTTTTGGATAGGGTCGATATTGGGCGTGACAGAGCAATGAGAGCTACAAAACCTAGCTTAAGTGTCTCTAGTCTCGAATGGGACGAATGAACCTAACCAGCCAACCTCCTCTACGCTATGCATGTGCCTCCTTTTATAGGCTCAAGGGTCACCACAGTGGCAACGTAAACAAGGGAAAAATGGGAAAATGAGTTGCGGTTGGTACAGCTACTTTGTACAGTGTATTCTACCTAACTCGACGGCAAGGGACAAAAGCATTAAATGCCCGCCCATGTCGCCTAAACAAGGCAGAAGGGATCGTCAGGGCGCCACCGCCGCCACGATGGCACCCCTCTGCCGCCGCCATCGCTGCTTCTCCGCCGCTGCACAAATTTCTGACACGCACGCCGAATGGCCCCATGGCGGCATCGCTGGTGGATGAGCTGGAGCGAGATGAAGAGAGGTTGCTCGCTGCGGCAAGCACCTTGCCGCTGCTGAATCCTTGTCGCGCCGGGAGCTTGTCGCCACCAGCCTTCCCGCAAGCTCCTCTGCCGGGTCTTGTCTTCGCGCGCCTTTTGAGGGGCTTCCGGCAAGCTCCTCTTGCCGGGCCTTGTCTTCTTGGCTTAAATACTTTGTTCTTGAATGGCTCCAAAGGAACCACTTGAGGACCTTGGCGGTCACTAGGCAGCCCCGCCGCTGGGTGCTGCAATCGCCTGCGGCACGAAGTTCGGGATACTAGGGTACCCCTACCTAGTACACCGACAGAGCCCCGGCTCGGGCCACACAGCAAGCCGAGCGCCATTGGGCCAGGCCCAAAACAGGCACGGCACGCTGGTTCAGATCACGCCATCATTTCGCCCGGACTCCACCACGCCCCCATTTAACAGCACGCTACTAACGTGGCATCGTGGGAGAGATCGGGGCTTTTAATTGAAAAGGAACACCCGCCTCTCCCCTCCTTATGAACAGGGGAAATAGGGCAGGTCGCCCACCTTGCCATTGCTGCCACATCTCAAAACCACCGCCGCCCTCCTCCTTCTCGAGTCCAAGAGAGCGACGCCCGCCCCCATCGCCACTAACGCCATCAACGCCGCTGGCCTCCTCCACCACCTCCACCATGGCCCGGAAGTCGACAAGGGAAGGGCGGAAGTCGGCCGAGGCGCAGCGGCTCATGTGCCGTGAAAGGAGCGGCCACCTTCGATCCCCAGCCGACGCAGGGAGCCGAGGGAGGGCTACTACCTCTTCCGTCGACGGAGACGCGATGATCCGCAAGACGAGGGTAATCTCTGCCGCCACATCAGAGTTGGTTTCGCTGGGCACCCTTCTTCAAGGCTTTTTCTATTAGGGCTCGCCCGCCTTTTCTGAATTCTTTTGCGACATCATGAATACCTACGGCTTCGCCTCCTTGATTTCACCCTCAATGCTGTCTCTCGATTATGGAGGTTTTCGCACACCTTTGCGAAAAACTTTGTCGGAGTCCACCCAAACGTAGCCCTCTTCCGCCACTTCTTCATGCCCTGCTGAGAGAGGAGAGCCACTTGCGGAGGGATTGCTTGGATCTCCAGATCGGCAAGAAAGAAGCATATCCGAAGGAGAGCTCCGCAGCAAGTGGGAGGAGGAGAGCCGATTGGTGTTGATCATCGAGGAGAACCTGCAGTCTTTCATCGCCCAACGCCAAACTCCCATAGTGCGCGCAACGATTGGAGCAACTTGGCGCCGGAGGATGCTAGGTTGAAGATTGCCGACCCGATCTTGCGCCTGTGCATGCCGGACTTCATCAGAGGCGCGCTGGCACAGATTTCCTTCGCCACGATCGCTTCCCTTGCAGGAGAGGAGGAGGCCTGCTTGGGAGTTCCAAAATGCGGCGGACATCATGAGGCTGCGCCTGGCCTCAACTGGAATTTCACCGCTTTGAGCCGGATGCGATGTCGCCGGAGCTGTTCAAGCACGACCCAGATCACCCCGAGTGGTTCATGTTGCCAAGGGGGGTCGCCTTTGTGCAACAACTCTTCACTCGACCGCATCCGCGTAATGATGCCGCTGTGTGATTCCTATGGATCGCTCCCACTTGGCAAGAGCCCGCCGATGACGCCGCAGCAGCTTCTTCGACACCGGAAGAAGTGCCGATCCGCCTGACGAGCAGTAAGTGGCTCACCCGCTGACACCACCGACGCCGAGCTGCAGCGATCGCCACTCAGCCGGAGGAGGCGGCGGGCCGCCGCCGCTGTGAATTCGGGTTCACCGTGGAGGAGGCGGAGGTAGCAGAGGCGGCAAGCCTTGCTGACGAGAGGAGCTTGCCGGCGAGGAGGAGCAGGCCGAGCCTCAAGCCGAGCCGAACGAGCTGCTGGGGCGCCCCCCACCTTCGTGTAGCTTGCCGCTGGAGGAGCCCACAGCCCACCAAGAAGGCGCCCGCGAAGACCGGGAAGTGGCGGGCGGCAGACGGGCTAACAGTCAGCACATGGCTGACGCGGCTTCCACCGCTGCAAGCATCAGCTGCTGGAGCGCCTCACGCCGCCACAACAATGGGAGCGGGCCTTCCGGACCACGGCCCTCGCACCCGCCAAGCGCCCGAGGGAGCCTACTTTTCCACTGCCGCACCAAGGCGGACTGACCACTTCTCCGCGCCAGCTCCGAGGAAGAAGAAGAGTAAGATCTTGTCGCTGCTACTTGTAATTCTTCAATTTGCTGCTTTGTCTTGCATCCGATTTGTTTATTCTCAACTCTTTCCTTTTTCAGACGCTGGCTCGTAGAGCGTCAAGAGAGCCAAGACCCCGTGGTTGTCATCGAAGACGATCCCCTGCTGGCATGGCTGTGAAGCTGGCTCGAGACCCCTTGCCGGACCCGCAACCTTCTCGTAGCAGCCCCCAGACAGCCCCCAAAGATAAGTATTTGGTTTATTTCTTACTTGTTAGTGTGCATGGGTGCTCCTTTCATTACTGATATCTCGACTTGTTGATTTGTATAGGAGCAGAGCAGCCTCATCTGAGGGCCCTAAGTCGCCCCAAATTCCGGCTCCGCTTCAACCACGCCGCCAAGGGAGAATTCTCCGCAAGGAGCGCCTCCGCAAGGAGGCTTCTCCGATAAGGGAAGCTCCAACAAGGCAGCGCCATGATCCTCCGTGGTGGAGACCGCCTACAGATCCCATCGCAGTAACCCTTTGCGTGACAATTTCTTTGGGTTCTTTTTTTTTCTTCTTCTTTTTCAACATTTGCTTGACTGTTTTTTCTTTTTCTCGATCGCCGACCCATCTCGCCGGAGAGCCGATGGAGACCGAGGTCGCCAGGAGGAGGACGCCAAGGCAACACCGGGCGATGTTGCCACCATGGAGGAAGAGGCTGGTGCCGGCGGGTCCACCGGCAAGAGGCCGCCAGGCTGCCGCCGCAAAGGCCGGGCGAGGGTATGGTGATCGATCGACGACCTCGAGGTCAGCAGGAGCGCCAGCGCCACACCGACCGCCGATCCTCCGCCACCGATGTAGGCCACCAAGAGCCCCAGCCCGCGCTTATTTGAAGGCCGCGACGGTGTCTTCATCAAGCTCCCCGGGCGCCGAGCCTGTGGCGCCGGTCCAAGGGGAGACTTTGACGAAGAGCTGTCGCCTCCGCTGGGCTGTCGTTGGTTGACGCGCCAAGCAGCAGCAGCGGCGAAGTCTCGAGGAGGAGCAGCTGCCGAAGAAATTGTTGTCGCCTACCGCGCCTCGACAAGCCAAGCCGGAGTCCCGGAAGCACTTGTCGCGAGGGCGGAGCAGATATGGAGAAGCGCGAGAAGAGCTCCGTGCTAACCAAGCAGACCTCCGGGACGTGGCAGAAGAGCGGGCGACTCACGACGAAGCGCACAGCCTTCATCCTTGAGAAGGCTGAGGTCAAGGAGCAGCAACGGCTTGCCGGCGAAGCTATTCGCGAAGAAGGCGAAATGGCGAGCGAAGATCAACCTTGACAGCTATGAGGAAGAGCTTACGCTGCAGCAATCACTTCATGGAGCTCTCAAGGAAGCGGCGGACGCCCCGCAGCTACCGAGGCCGCCAAGAAGGAGTTGGAGACAAAGTGACGAGCCGGAGGCCAGCCTGTAAGAGCGGGCGAGGAGCTCGCTGCGCAAGCACGAGCGCGAGAAGGACGCCACACTTTGGCGAAGTTGCAGGCTGCCTCGCCGAGAGGATCAAAGAGCTCGACGCCGCCAAGGACTCCAAGGCAGATCTTGAGCTGAAACTGACCACCTTGATGGAGACGCTGGACGGCGCCAAGGAGCGGAAGCGGTCTGCTGGAGAAGATCAAGGCCAACGAGGAGCTACTAGCTAATGCCACGACCGCCCATAACACCTTCAGAGAGAACGTGATGCACTCGGACCGAGGGTCTTGTAATACAGCCGCCGCCATCGACAAGGAGCTGATGGAGCCGGGATGGTGGATCTCGGTACTCCACCGACGAGCATCTCCAACCCAACGCCAAGCTCAGCCTGTTCTTCAAGGGCGTAGGCGTTTCCAATGCTCCGGAAGAGATCTCAAGCAGCCGGGTCGACGAAGTCGCGCCAAATCTGCGCAGGGCTCTTCGTAAGGTGCCGATGAAGGTGGCCTTCGCATCCAAGCGTTAGCTTCGCCAACGCCCTCAAGTCCTTGCCGCCGATTGTCGACGTTGAAGCGCCAAGGCCCTTGTCGCACCCATTGTGACAGGGTGAGAGGGTCAAGAGGGTCGATGGCACCGTAGACTAGGCCGCCCATTTTATCTTTCCTTGTCGCCGCCGATCACGCTTAGGAGAACAATCTATAGATCTCGTGACAAGCTACTTTTGTAATATAACTCTATCTTAGGCAATGATTGCAACGTTATTTCCTTTACTTGATTCCTCCTTTGTATGTTTGTGCCTCACGCTTAGGGAACTTGTCGGCGCTGGCACCTTTGCCGCGAAGCGCCGAGTGCGTAACGTCAAGAGCCTGTCTGGCGGTGCCGCCCCGATAAGCAACCTTGTCGCAACTAGTTGCAGCTCACTTGTTGTTGAGCGGACTCAAACAAAGTAAGGGCGCTAAACTAGCTACGAGTTGGTTCCTCCGCACAGGTTTTCCATACAAAGTACCGTCGCTCGAGGAAGATAACTTAAAAATAATTTAAAACTGATTGCTCAAACTTTGGCAACTTAGCTTTTCTCGCTGCTTGCTTCCCGACAAGGCGACACTTCCTCGAGCGACGCCAGGCCCACACCATTATCTTCTCCTCCCCCTCGCTAACTTGTGGGTGGATGAACCTTCCTTTCTTTGAGAAAAGAAAGAAGAGAAAATAGTTATGGAGCCTTGTGGCTCGTTATTGCTTACCGGTGTGGATGCTGCACAAATGTTAGATAACACATGCAAAAAAAAAGATTATGAAAGCATGTATTTGACAAGTTGTGCGCACACATGAGCTTTATCGATGCACGGGTCTCGCGCCTGCTTTGTACAAAGGATTACATGCAACATCGGCAAGATTTGTATAAAAGGTGGTTATGGAACAGGTTCCGCAACCGCGCCTCTATGGGTAAAACTTACGAAGATGCTCAATGTTCCAGGAGTTGCTCACCTGAATGCCATCTTTGGTCTCAAGGCGACAGCACCAGTGCCTAGTGACTCGCTTTCACCCGATAAGGGCCTTCCCACTTTGGCGCCAACTTGTTGGAATTCTTGGCGGACTGAACGCCCGAAGAACAAGGTCGCTTCCTCAAGCTTTCTCGCACTAACTTTGCGGCTGTGGTAGCGATGCAAAGCTTGCTCGGTAACGAGCAGCTCGACAATGCTCAAGACGGTCCTCCTCAAGGAGCAGGCGGCCATCTTGTCGCAGCTGCTCTTGCTCAAGCTCATCATAAGCGAGTACTGAGGTGACCCAGATACGAAGTTCCGTGGGAGAACTGCCTCGCCCATAGACTAGAGCGAAGGTGTCCGCCAGGGTTCGATTTGGCGCCATCCCGACGACTAAAGAACCACCGCAGCCCTCAATCCAGTTTCTTCCGCACTTGTGCAGCCCGTCAAAGTTCTGGTCTTGAGTCCTCGCAGCACTTCAGCCGCTTGTCCTCTTCGCTGATCGCTGTTCTGATGAGCAATGAAGCAAAGCAGATCTTGGCGCCAAGATCTTGGACGATCGCATGAAGGTGCGATCAGGAACTGCGTGGCGTTGTCGGTGATGACCCCGTTAGGAATCCCAAAACGGCAAACAATTGACCGAGGAACTTGATCACGATCGGCTGTCACCTTCTCATCGCTTCCACTTTCGCCACTTTGTGAACTTGTCGATTGCAACGCATAAGTACTCAAAGCCCCCGACAGCTCGGGGAAGGGGCCGAGGATGTCGAGCCCCATACCGAAAATGGCCAGATAAAGGGATCGCCCGAGAGCTTGAGCTGGCTGGTGTATCTCGCTGGAATGGAACCGCACGCTTCACACTTGGTTACTTGTGCAGTTGCATCCTCGAGGGTCTGTCGGTCAGAAGAAACCTTGCCGGAAAGCTTTGCTTTAAGTGTTTTGCGCCAATGTGGTGACCACATATGCCTCCATGTATCTCTCGCCAACAGCTTCGTCCATCTTCCCGTGAATACACTTCAATTTCACACCGCTGAGTCTTCTTCTCGCATAATGTGCCGTCGACAAACCGGTACATACTTGACTCGCCGCTACTCTTTCCGCTTCTTCTTGCTCTTCGGAAGTTCTCCGTTCAAGGAAATGGACGATCTGTCAGTGCTTCATGCCGGAGCTTGCAGCTCGACAACAAGGACTAAAGGCACATCTCGCTGCTGTGGGAACATCCGCTTACGGTAAGAACTCGCGGCTCGCCGAGCTTGAAGTTCCCGCAAGCTTGCCGGAGCAAAACTTGTCGGGAGCGCTCGCTTCAACGAAACAAACCCTAGGGCTTGTCGGAGCAGACTCGCCTCAAGACTTTTGATGTTGAACTTGGGGACCTCAAGGGGCGGCGGCTTCGGGAGCTCGGCCGAAGTAGTCACCAAGAATCAACTTCCTCTTCTTGTTCTGTCCAGCTTGATGGCGCTACAGCTTGGTTGAGTCAGCTTGAGCACAAAAATTCCTGGTTCCATGTAACTTGAGTGCGCGACTTTGACAAAGCCATCAGCAATATCATTCGAGTTCTTGAACATGTTCCATTTGCAAGCCTTCAAAGTGTTCTTCTAGTTTTCTCACTTCATCGACGAGGCTTCCATCAACGGACTCGATAATCTTTGTTCACTTGGCGGACGATAAGCCGCGAGTCACCCCGATAATGAGCTTGATCCCAAGGTTCATCATGATCTCGAGACCGCAAGCAAACCTTCATACTCGCAGATTGTTTGTTGCTTGCTCTTTGGGAAAGTGCATCCGACTATGTACTTGAGGTGCTCTCCGTGGTGCGATAAGCAGACGCCGCACCGGGCGCTTTGCAGCCGAGAAGGCACCGCCAAAGTACATTATCCACTCTCTCGCTTGCTTCCTTGACGGGATGCTCGCTCGAATTTCTTCATCTTGCGTCAAGGCCCATTCTGCTATAAACTCGCCAATGCTCGCTTTGATAGTTGAAGTGCTTTCAAACTTGAGGCCAAAGCTTGACAGTTCTAATGCCCACTGACAATCCTGCCTGCCACTTCGGATTTTGCAATATTCTCTTCAGGGAAAGCGAGTGACGATCAAGTTATCTCATGTGCTTGGAAGTAATGGCGCAGCTTTCTCGAGGCCATGAGGAGGCCGAAGCAATTTCTGCACACCGTAGTACCTTGATCTAGCCCCTCGCAGAAGGGAACCGACAAAGTACACCGGGCGCTGCACCATCCTTTTCTCGATCTTCTCGCAATCCTCGCAGATCCGCCTTTTGTCGGGACCAGAGCTTGACGGTGAAGCCCCCGCTTGTCGCTGGATGCATCCGCTGGTCGCCGGCTCATCGCCCGCCTCCCTCTCGCTACTAATGCAGCACTAACCACTTGATTGGTTGCCGCTATATATAGTAGCAACTTCTCTTGTGGCTTAGGTGCGATAAGTATTGGAGCGGAGGACAGTACCTTTTAAGTCCTCGCAGCGCAGCCTCCGCTTCGGGAGTCCATTTCATTGACCTGCCTTTTTCAAAATCTTGAAAATGGCAGGCGCGCCAGCAGACCTAGAGATAAACCTGCCGAGAGCAGCCACGCAACCGCAAGTCTTCGTGACATCCTTGACGCGCTTTGGTGCTTCAATCTGCTCAATGGCTTTGATCTTGTCGGATTGGCTTCAATTCCCCACCGAGATGATTTAAGAACCCGAGAAGCTTGCCGAAGGAACTCCAAACACACACTTCGGGTTGAGCTTGAGGTTGATCTTGCGCAGATTCGCAAAGGTCTCATCTAAATCTTGAACCAGAGTTGCCCTGTCTTTGCTTCTAGACCACTATGTCATCCATGTAGGCTTCTACATTTCGTGCATTTGCGCTCAAAAGCGCCATGGACTACTCTTGCAAACGTTGAACCAGCATTATTTAGTCCGAAGGCCTCCGATGAAACAAAGATGTGCCACATGGGGTGATGAATGCGGTTTTCTCTCATCCTCTTCTCGCCATGAAGATCTGATGATATCTCGAGTATGCATCAAGAAATGAAAGCAAATCACATCCACCGTGGAGTCAATAATCTGGTCGATGCACGGCAAGGAAATGGGTCTTTGGGACAAGCTTTATTAACATCTCAGAAAGTCAATACAAAGTCTCCATTTCCCATTTGCCTTATGCATAACTACAGGATTGGCCAACCACGTTGGATGGAGCACCTCTAACAAGGCCCGCTGCTTCCAATTTCTTGATCTCCTCTCGCAATGAATTCTTGGCGCCCACCGCCTATTTCTCGACTTTCTCGCTTGACGGGCCGCATGAGGACAGACAGCTAAGTGGTGCTCAATTACTTTCCGGGAACACCAGGATGTCGACGTTGCCATGCAAACACATCGACATTTGCCCGCAGGAAAGCAACGAGCGGCCTTCCTATTTAGGGTTTAGAGTGGCACCGATGGTGAAGGTACCACCAAGTGCCGCCCTCCTTGGCGGGCACCTTCTGGTCTTTGGCGGAGCTGCCATTGTCTTCTTGCACTTGCCGGTGGAGCTCGATGGTGCGCCCTCGACGGTAGTGCAGACCAAGAGGTGCGCTTGCCGGAGGGGCATCGAGCTCTTGCCGGACTTGGTCTTCTTCTTCCCGGAGCTTCAGCTGCAAGTGATTTGCTATCGTTGCGCCGCTGCCTCCCGGTAGATCTTGTCGGCACAGATAAGAGCATCCTTCTTGTCGCCATGGACCGAGATGACGCTTATCGGCCCGCATCTTGAGTAAGTTGTATGCATAATGAAAGGCTGCCATGAAATTAGCGAGTGCTGGACGGCCAAGTATCCCATTATAAGGCAATGGAAAATCAGCAACGCCGAACGTGACCTCTCAGCTTGAAGTTCAGCTCGCTGCCAAATGTTACCGCAACGTGATCTTCCCTTAGGCTTGCTCCTTCCTCGGATTGATTCCTTGAACGTGCCGCCTCTTCGAGCTCGCTATCGTGGATTTGAAGCTCGATCACCGCGAGGAGATCAGGTTTGCCGCCCCGCCACCAACTAGCATCTTGGTGACCTTGAGTTTATGGATAGTTGGTGAGACCAACATCGACAAGCACCGACCGCAGTTATGCGATCGTGGTGGTCCTCAATATCAAAGATGATAGGCGTTGGACCACTTCGAGGCCTCGCGTGACTCTATGGATGGTTCTCGCGCATTAACCTCCCGCATCCATTGTTTGAGCTGGCGGTGTGAGGTATGCAGAGAAGCATTGCCGCCAACACAGAGGACCTCCGTGGCTTTCTCAAACTCCTGCTCATCAGCCTCATCGCTTTCCATATCTTCATCGTCATCGCTGCCCTCATCCTTGTCGCGCCACGGGAGGTCTGTCTCCTTGCCGCTGCTTGGCCTTGCTGCAAGGCCCCTCCCCCGGTCCGGTCGCTTTTGCTAACTCCCCAAAGACCTTCCCGGGCCTTCTCCTTGTCACGCCAAGCCAGATTTCAGCCTTTCATCGCTCAACAAGCTGCTCGACCTTCTTGCAGCTCCGAGGTCGTGGCCCTTGGTGCGTGAATCTTGGCAAGATTGTTTGTTGAGCTGTCATGCTTGTCGGTGGCTGCCACAAGTTGGTGGTCGGTGTCGCGGCAACCTCTTGCCGGAGCCACCAACCTTTGGCCTTCTGGCGCCACCTCCGCTGCCGGACTGCTCGACAACCAGCACTTCTTTGCCTTTCTTCTTTCTCGTTGTTCCGCCACGCTCTTCTTCGCTGGGCGGTTTCCTCACTATCGATCCTCGCTTCGATTCTCTCCCTGGAGTCTTTCTTCCTCAAAGACGCACACTTGTCGGCCAAGGCATACAGCTCATCGACGCCCTGACTTTGCACATCGCCATCTCCTCCTCATCCCGCGGTTCCGCGACGCTCGATGAAACGCGCAGATCACCGCTGCAGGGTGGACATCCGATGTTGTAGTGCACACGGTTGAATCTTCTCGATGAACTTGCGCAGGGACTCTCCTTCCTTCCGGGCGCAGCAGGTGAAGGTCGCCTTCCTAGCTATGGGTTTGTGGTCACCGTGAAGGCGCCGACAAACCGATGGCATAGATCTGCCCAAGAGGATATGGAGCTGTCCGCAAGTGCATGAGCCAAGATCTGATATTGGGCTTCGCATCAGCCGGGAAGTAGTTGGCTAGATCTTGTCGCCTCGCCCCTCGCAGCTTGCACCGCCGATGGTGTAGATGCCGAGGAACTCCGACGGATGCGCCCTGCCATCATACTTCTCTCGCACGCCTGCTTGAAATTTTTCTTGTCGGGCCATCGACTTGCCGCAGCTCACGAGTGAACGCAGGGCAACCTATCCGCGACGACAAGTCACCTGGTTCTTCGGGCGCATGCATCGCCGACAGAGGGCCCAGCGCTGGTCGGATTGACGCCGCTTTCGGGCGCCGGCGCGAAGTTCGAAAGCGCCTTCTTGTTGCCATTCCTCGAAGAATTTGGCGCTGGTCGCGACGAAGCTCAGGATCCGACGACGCGTGGAGTCGCTGCCGAGGTGGATCTCGACGAGTCGGCGATCTTGGCCTTCGGGATGGAGAGTGCATGGTGGTTGCACTCGCAGGTTCGCCGCCACCGCTCGCGTGCCTTTGTCGCCTCGCCGCGCAGCTGGCGTGCTTGGTTGCCGCGAACGCCGCCATGGCAAAGCCGATGAGACTTTGAATGGTGGCCTTCCATTCGCCGACCTTGTCGGCCGTGGAGGGTAATCCAGAGCAGCTTGAGCCTCGCGCCAAAGCTTCCGCCGAGTGGTGGGCGCAATGGCGAACGGTGCGAGGAGCGGATATGCTCGGACTTCTAAATACATTAGAAGGAGCAGCATCCTGTTCAGCGACCGTGCCCCGCCGCATCAGCTCGCTGGCGCGCGAGCGTTCTTGAGCGCCTCTCGATCCACCAGCTCGATCTTGGCCTAACGAACGATGGCGCCGAAAGCACCATGACGCCGCCGGTCTCGCTGCCTCCCGAGATGGACGTGGTACGATCCGGACGCCGGTTCGCGCCCGCTTTGTCCTGACTTGGCAGCGCCATGGGCTCCTCGACGACGCCTGCTTCCTCCGCCAGGCTGCTTCCCCACCACTCGCCACCCGTGGTGGTGGGTTTGACGCGATGGTTCTCGCGTCAGCCGCCTTCTTCTTCGTGGCATGTTGATGAAGATGATGAAGATGTTGCTCGTGAACGCCAGACGTTCACAGCCTCGACGCACTTCTACCCGAGCGCCAAAGATGTCGGGAAGATGATCGAACTCCATTTAACACCTATGGGACCGCGGACCGAGTCCTTTTGGTTCGGGTGGGGCGGAGATTGCACAAAGAGCAGATCGAGGCGATGCACACGAGCAGTTTACCCAGCTTCAGAGCTCTCCGAGAGATAATACTCCTACCGCTGCTTGTCTCGATTATCTGTGTTCTTGCTAGGGAGCAATGAGAGCTACAAAACCTAGCTTAAGTGTCTCTAGTCTCAATGGGTCGAATGAACCGAACCAGTCGAACCTCCTCTACGCTATGCATGTGACCTTTTATAGGCTCAAGGGGTCACCACAGTGGCAACGTAAACAAGGGCAAAATGGGAAAAATGAGTTATGTTGGTACAACTACTTTGTACGTTGTATTATACCTAACTCGACGGCAAGGGACAAAAGCATTAAATGCCCGTCCATGTCGCCTAAACAAGGCAGAAGGACTGTCTGGGCGCCACCGCCGCCACGATGGCACCACCTCCTGGCCGCTGTTATCGCTGTTTCCGGCTGGCTGCACAGCTCTCTTGACACGCGACGCTCGAATGGCCCCATGGCGATCGCTGGTGGATGAGCTGGAGCGAGATGAAGAGAGGTTGCTCGCAGCGCAAGCACCTTGCCGCTGCTGAATCTTTTGTCGCGCCGGGAGCTTGTCGCCACTCAGCCTTCCCGCAAGCCCTCTTGCCGGGTCTTGTCTTCTGCGTGCCTTGAGTATTCCTCCGGCAAGCCCTCTTGCCGGGGTCTTGTCTTCTTGGCTTAAATACTTTGTTCTTGAATGGCTCCAATGGAACCATCGGAGGACCTTGGCGGTCACTAGGCAGCCCTCAATGCTGGTGTCAAGAATCGCTCATGCACGAAGTTCGATACTAGGGTACCCCTACTCTAGTACACCGGCAATGGGTTGCTCTCAAATGACAAGTGTCAAGTTTCTTCTTGAGCAGCCAACCAGCTAGTGGTTAGGGGCAGCTATTTATAGCCTAGGGAGCAGCCCGATATGATAAGACATAAATGCCTTCAATGATATGACCGTTAGGTGGATAAGATATTTTGGGACAGCCAAGCAAAGACAAAGCAACGGTTGAAAATTTGAATCTCAAATTCCTCAGTATTATCATGTTCCTCATCGTAGGCAATCCAAGACTGCAAATTCCTAACTCCTCAAATAAAATAAATTCTCAACACTGTAAGAACTTCATCTCTCACATCAAGAAATTGACTGAATCTGTATGAGATTTCCAAAGGCTTCACCAAGGGATTGGTAGATGTAGGATTTTGAGTTGAGCATCACATGGAAATTTTTTTCTTAGTATTTCCTCGAATTCTCTTTAATAGTACGTGTGTTCCTATGACTCAAGAAAGAGAAAACGGAACTACTTAAAATAAAAGTCTTCACGCTTCATGTTCCTCAAATGAATACCAAGTCTTCAAGGTCACACCAATTTCTTCACTTTCAAAGTCTTCGTAAAGTCTTCGTATATCAAAGTCTTCAACAAGAACTTCATTTTAGGGGTTGACTTTCACCAGAAATATCAAACTCCTCATAGACTTATAGACCTGTGTACACTCATAAACACATTAGTTTCTTAACCTATAAGTCTTCAATACACCAAAATCACTAAGGGCACTAGATGCACTTACAATCTCCCCTTTTGGTGACCTGATGACAATATAGGTTAAGTTTTCAACGGGACAAACATATGAAGTGTAACACGATATTGAGGAATTTGATTGCAAGATGTAGAAGAACTCCCCAAGATGTGCATAGTGAGGAATTTGCTTTTGAGGCAATGCACATTTGAAGAGTTAAATCATGGAGGTCTCCTCTATATCTTGTAATTCATACACGATTTGATGATAATATGAAGAATTTGAAAATGCATGATGAAATATGGTGCTTGATGAAATTCAGCATGCGTATGATAACATTAATGAGGAACAAGTATGCAAAA
>JAHIAM010004068.1:0-34532 GCA_021605205.1 Aegilops longissima | reverse complement strand
ATAATCATGACGATATCCAGGCAATATTCATTATATAGGCATCACGTCCAAGATTAGTAGACCGACTCTGCCTGCATCTACTACTATTACTCCACACGTCGACCACTATCTAGCATGCATCTAGTGTATTAAGTTCATAAAGAAACGGAGTAATGCGATAGGAACAATGACATGATGTAGATAAGATCTATTTATGTATAAATAGACCCCATCTTGTTAATAGCAATGATACATACGTGTCATTTCCCCTTCAGTCACTAGGATCAAGTACCGTAAGATCAAATCCATCACAAAGCACCTCTTCCCATGGCAAGAAAAATCGATCTAGTTGGCCTAACTAAACCAAAGTTTCAAAGAAGAAATATGAGGCTATAAGTAATCATGCATATAAGAGATCAAAAGACTCAATTAACTTTCATGGACAAAAACATAGATCTGATCATAAACTCAAACTTCATCGGATCCCAACAAACACAGCGCTAAAAGAGTTACATCAAATAGATCTCCAAGAGACCATTGTATTGAGAATCAAAAGAGAGAGAAGAAGCCATCTAGCTACTAACTCCGGACCTGTAGGTCTACAATGAACTACTCACGCATCATCGGAGAGGCACCAATGAGGATGATGAACCCCTCCATGATGATGTCTAGATTGGATCGGGTGGTTCGGAAGTTGCGGGCTGAAAGAGAGAGAAGAAGCCATCTAGCAAAGAGGCAGTGGAGGCCACCGAGGTGGGCACAACCCACCAGGCGCCTGGCCCCCACGCATGCCAGGTGGGTTGTGCCCCCTCGGGCACCCTGGGTATTTCTTCGCCCATCTTGTGTATTCTGGTCCGAATAATTCTCTAAAAAGTTCCCTTGCGTTTGGACTCCGTTTGGTATCGATTTTCTGTGAAGTAAAAAACAAGAAAAATAGCAACTGGCACTAGGCACTATGTCAATAGGTTAGTCCCAAAAAATGATATAAAGTTGCTATAAAATGATTCTAAAACATCCAAGAATGATAATATAACAGCATGGAACAATCAAAAATTATAGATACGTTGGAGACGTATCAACATCCCCAAGCTTAATTCCTGCTCGTCCTCGAGTAGGTAATGATAAAAACAAAATTTTTGATGTGGAATGCTGCCTAGCATGTTCATCACATATTCTTTTCTTTGTTGCATGGACATTTGGACTTTTATATTATTCAAAGCAATAGTCTAGGTTTGGCATGAAGATTTCAATACTCAAGCATATCAACAAGCAACCGTGTCTTTAAAAATATCAACAGTAAAGCAAGTTATCCCTAGCTCATTATGCTCAATCATTGATCCATTCATGAAACACACTCGCATATTAGCTACACCCAATGCTCAAGTACGGTCATAGTGTCCCTTAGTTGCTGCTTTATAAGAGAAGATGGAGACTCAAGTAAAAATAAATATTGCATAAAGTAAAAGAAAGGCCCTTCGCAGAGGGAAGTAGGGATTTGTAGAGGTGCGAGCTCAAAGCGAAAAAGATGGAGATAAAACATTTTGGGTGGCATGCTTTTCCTGTCAACGAAATGATCAAGTAGTTCCCAATACTTTCCATGCTAGATATATCATAGGCGGTTCCCAAATAGAAAATAAAGTTTATTCCTTTTTCCACCATACTTTCACTTTCCATGGCTAGTCGTATCCACGGGTGCCTTCCATACCAACACTTTCCAAGGAATTTATTATTTGACAACATAAAGTAAATTCATTTTTCATTTCAGGACTGGACATCCCTAATACGTGTTGTACTCTCATTCAATGACAAGTGAATAAACACTCATCTTGAGAATAACACAACTAGCATGGAAATAAATCAGCCACCCCTACCGTTTGATGAGCTGTGCGAGCACACAAAGAGAAATTTATTTTGAAAATTAGAGATGACACATACAAATTTGCTTAGAACGGCAAAACAATACCTCATATAGGTAGGTATAGTGGACTCATGTGGCAAAACTGGTTTAAGGATTTTGGATGCACAAGTAGTGATCATACTTAGTGTAAATGAAGGCAAGCAAAAGATTGAGAAGCATCCAACCAAGAAACGAAAAATCTCATAAGCGAGCATTAAGCATAACTAACTCCAATAATGCATCACAAGTAGGATGTAATTTCATTGCATAACTATTGACTTTCATAATTGCATAGGGAATCACAAACCTTAACACCAATATTCTTACTAAAGCATAATTACTCATCAACATGACTCACATATTATATCATCATATCGCAAAACCATTACAAGGAATCAAGTTTATTTTGTCAAATGATCTTAATGAAAGTTTTCACTATACCCCTCTTGAATATCTATCACTTTGGGACTAATTTCATATGATGCTTTTGATAGCTCAAACAAATTTAAGTGAAGAACATGAGCATAAAAATTTTCTTCCCTCAAAATAATTTAAGTGAAGCAAGAGAGAATTTCTTAAAAAATTTACTAACTCTCAAATAAATCTAAGTGAAGCATGAGAGAATTTCTTCAAAAATACTAAAGCACACTGTTCTCAAAAAGATATAAGTGAAGCACTACAACAATTCCATAGCTCAAAAATATTTAAGTGAAGCGTAGAGAACAGTTCTAACATGTCATAACATAATTTTGGCTCTCTCAAATAGGTGTGTCCAGCAAGTATATATGACTTAATATAAAAAGAAAAACAAGAAAAGACTCATATCATACAAGGTGCTCCAAGCAAAACTCATGATATGTGACTAATAAAAGTATATCTCCAAGTAAAATACCGATGGTCGTTAGAATAAAGAGGGATGGCACTGGGCATCCCCAAGCTTAGTTGCTTGCTTCTCTTTTAGATAATTAGCTTGGGATGCCATGGGCATCCCCAAGCTTAGCCTCTTCTTACTCCTTATTCCTTCGTCCATCGTGATCTCACCCAAACCTTGAAAACTTCAATCACACAAAACTCAACAAAACCTTCGTGAGATCCGTTAGTATAAGAAAGCAAATCACTACTATAAGTACTATTGCAAACTCATTCATATTTTATTTTTGCATTATATCTACTATATTCCAACTTTTCTATAGCTTATACCCTCCAATACAAACCATATATTCAACTAAATAAGCACATAATGCAAAGAAAACAGAATCTGTCAAAACAGACATCAGAGCAATCTAAAACTTTCGATACTTATGTAACTCCAAAAATTCTGAAAAATTAGGACAAAGTGTGCAATTTGTATACTAATATTATGCAAAAATAATCAGTATTTTATCGTGCTTCTGTTAAAAGAGAATTATTTTTGTGAGCTAACAGTTTCTGTTTTTCAACAAGATCAAATCAACTATCACCCAAATTATCCCAAAGGCTTTGCTTGGCACAAACACTAACTAAAACATAAAAGACACAATCATAACAGTATCATAATAGTGCAAACACTCAAGAACAGGAAGAAAAATACAAAAATAAATTTTATTCATTGGGTTGCCTCCCAACAAGCGCTATCGTTTTATGCCCCTAGCTAGGCATGGAATTTTAACAATGCTCACATGGAAGACAAGAATAGGAGCACAAAGAGAGCATCATAAAACTTGTGACAAACACATTTAAGTCTAACATACTTCATATGCATAGGAATTTTATAAGAAAACAAATTATCAAGACAAGATATATCTAGCATATGCATAGGAGAAGAAAGAAACAATAGCGATCTCAATATAACGAGAGGTAATTTAGTAACATGGAAATTTCTATGAACATATTTTCCTCTCTCATAATAATTGCATGTAGGATCATAATAAAATTCAACAATATAACTACCACATAAAATATTCTCTTCATGATCCACATGCATGAAAAGTTGACACTCTTCCAAAATAGTGGGATTATCATCAAATAAAGTCATGACCTCTCCAAACCCACTTTCATCAAAAAATTCATAAGATTGGACACTCGCCAAATATGTGGGATTATTTTTACCTAAAGTTGACGCTTTCCCAAACCCACTTTCAATATTAATGCGAACATTATTATCAATGTCATATTCATCATGAGGCTTAAATAAATTTTCAAGATCATAAGAAGAATCACCCCAATCATGATCATTGCAATAAGTAGTGGCGTAGCAAAATTAGCATCCCCAAGCTTGGGTTTTGCATATTATTAGCACAATCGACATTAATAGAATTTATAGTAAAAGCATTGCAATCATGCTTTTCACTCAAGGAGCTATCATGTATCATTTCATAAATTTCTTCATCACAATTTTCAGATTCACGAATCTCAAGCAAAATTTCATAAAGATAATCTAGTGCACTCAACTCACTAGCAATTGGTTCATGATGATTGGATCTTTTAAAAGATTAGCAAGTGGATGAGGATCCATAACAATAGATTTTTAGGAAGATGCAAGCATATAAAAGGCACATGGCAACACAAGCAAACAAAAGATCAAACAAGAAAAAGGCGAAGCGAAAAAGGGGCGAATAAAGCGACAAATTTTGTGAAGTGAGGAGGATGAAAATGAGAGGCAAATGGAAAATAATGTAAATTGCAAGGAGATGAGATTTGTGATTAGGAACCTGATAGATGTTGATGATGTCTCCCGCAATGGCGCCAGAAATTCCTTTTGATGCGGCTTGAACTACGTCGGTATTTCCAAAAGAGGAAGGGATGATGCAGCACAGCTCGATAGGTATTTCCCTCGATGATGAGATCAAGGTTATCGAACCAGTAGGAGAACCACGCAACACTACATGAGCGGCACCTGCACACAAAAACAAATACTTGCAACCCGACGTAAAGAGGGTTGTCAATCCCTCCCGGGTAAAAGATAGGTAAAATTTGTAGTAGATTGGATCAATAGATCTCGTGGGAACACGAGATAAAATAAATAAATAAAAATTACGGCAAGGTATTTTTTGGTTTTTGTATTAATAGATCTGAAAATAAAAGGCGAACAAAAATAGATCTTGAAGGCAAATATAATAAAGAAGAGGCCCGGGGCCCGTAGATTTCACTAGTGGCTTCTCTCGAGAAAAATAGCATACGGTGGGTAAACAAATTACTGTTGGGCAATTGATAGAACTTCAAATAATCATGGAAATATCCAGGCAATGATCATTATATAGGCATCACGTCCAAGATTAGTAGACCGACTCCTGCGTGCATCTACTACTATTACTCGTAACATCGACCGCTATCTAGCATGCATCTAGTGTATTAAGTTCATAAAGAAATGGGGTAATGCAATCAGAACGATGACATGATGTAGACAAGATCTATTTATGTAGAAATAGACCCCATCTTGTTATCCTTAATAGCAACGATACATACATGTCATTTCCCCTTCTGTCACTGGGATCAAGCACCGTAAGATCGAACCCATCACAAAGCACATCTTCCCATGGCAAGAAAAATCGATCTAGTTGGCCTTACTAAATAAAAGTTTTGAAGAAGAAATACGAGGCTATAAGTAATCATGCATATAAGAGATCAAAAGACTCAAATAACTTTCATGGACAAAAACATAGATCTGGTCATAAACTCAAAGTTCATCGGATCCCAACAAACACAGTGCAAAAAGAGTTACATCAAATAGATCTCCAAGAGACCATTGTATTGAGAATAAAAAGAAAGCGAGGAAGCCATCTAGCTATTAACTACGGACCCGTAGGTCTACAATGAACTACACGCATCATCGGAGAGGCACCAATGAGGATGGTGAACCCTCCGTGATGGTGTCTAGATTGGATTTGGTGGTTCGGAACTTGCGGCGGCTGGAATTGATTCTCGCCGACTCCCCTAGGGTTTCTGGAATATTGGGGTATTTATAGAGCAAAGAGGCGGTAGGGAGGCCACCAAGGTGGGCACAACCTGGCACGCCAGTGGGTTGTGCCCCCTCGGGCACCCTCCGTACTTCTACGGCCCATCTTGTGTCTTCGGTCTAGAAAAATTCTCCAAAATGTTTAGCAGCGTTGGTATTGATTTTTGTGAAGTAAAAACAAGCAAAAAACAGCAATCGCATCGGGCACTATGTCAATAGGATAGTCCCAAAAAATGATATAAAGTTGCTATAAAATGATTGTAAAGCATCCAAGAATGACAATATAACAGCATGGAACAACTAAAAATTATAGATACGTTGGAGACGATCATGCCTCTAGGGCATATTTCCATCACACCCTCCTCACAATTCTCTCTATCCAGCACATTCGTTATTTTTCTTTAGGTCGTTCTCCCATGGTGTTTGCAGGTCTCCCCAGCCCTTCTTTATGACACACACGATCGATATACCTCTCTAGCCAAGTCTGCCTACTAGAAACACACACTTTTCCTCTTCTCTTCTCACCGCCCATTCCTCCCTGTGTCTACGGTCCCACACATGGACGCCTCGCCTCTTTTCATTGATCTCGACTTCACACTCCTTCCCTCTCGATATAGTAGGCCTCTAGCACCACCTCCTAGCCGCATCCCTCTCTTCTCTCTATCCGCTCTCTAGGCCTTATTTGCCTCTAACACATGCATGTATATTGATCAATCTCCCTACATATAGCTAGGTCGACTAGAACTCGCTTTCCTCCGCACGATCGAGTTACCTCACTAGTTATGTCTCTTACTTTCTCCGACATAGACATTGATTTACCTATCTAGTTAAGTCTGCTTACAAAGACATATCGTCCCCTTATCATCCATGCAATGCCTCCCGACCCATCTCTCACAAGCACATGCACACACGCAAACGCATCCCTCTCTTATTGTTATTGCAATCGCCCTTTGTCTAGTAGGCCTCTCCCCATCTCTGAGAAGCAACTCCACCACCAAGCATCCACACTCTAGCCTCTCTCCCCAACCTTGTTCCTTCCAAAACATATGCATGGATGTCGATCGATCTCCTCAATACATAGCTAGGTCTTTCTCCTTCTCCACATATATACCCTCTCTATAGTTAGGTCTCCCCCCCCCACACACACACACACACTTATAGTCAAAAGCTGTAGGTAGGTATCCGTGCCACGAACACAAACCGCAGCTTCCCTCTCATGTTCTAGTAGGTCAGCCACCCAATTCTTTGACGCATGTGAAACACAACCCTTCTCTTTATCGAATTCACCCATAACATCCCTATCTTTGATTCTATCGATATATCATGCGGATGAGCTTCCACCTCTTCTCGTGGATCGCCTCTATATATGATATATCTAGGCCTCTGTTTCACACACATTGCATATGTTACAGTTTTGTTTGAGATATCATCTACACGTATTCCCATCTATCTCTCATGCACCCCCCAAACACTCACGAACCCACACACCATCTCTCTCTAGGTTTGTATCTCTTCACACCCACCCACGAGGTGGGGTATCTACAAGAAGAGAAGAGGTGCAGTACTCAGCTTTTGTTCCCAGCCACACCGTAAGGGTACACGATGGAGCTATTTCTATATGAAAAGACAACCCACATGCTAATTTGACGAGTGTAGGGTTGTTAACTTGAAGGAGGGTCGGTACCACACGAACTAAACATAGCTCGACTTGACGCGCTGGCACATTATTTTTAAATAAATTTATATTGCTCAATGGAGTAGAATATAAAACGATTGTTATCGATAAAAAGTAATCGATCCACTATATACAATGGAGCTTGTCCGGGTTTTCTGTTTCACACTCTCCACAAGAAAGGTGGCCTCTCTCTCTCTCTCTCTCCTGTGTGTGTGTGTGTGTGTGTGTTTCCTATTGGTCACTAATATGGCCCATCCCATACGGGCTGAAAGGAAGGACGGACCTGACGGTCGATGACGCCGAGACAACATGTCCCATCCGGACCCCCGACCGCTCCCCTCTCCCGACCCAAGTTCTTTGACCCCTGGGAAATTCCCCCTCCCCCACCGCCAATTGTGGAAAACCCCGCATGTGGATCTTCCCTGTTCTTGCCTAAAATGTAGCTCGACCATTTTCCATGTTGCAATCTTGCTCACACTGTTTAGATTAAAAAACGATAGCTATCTTCCCTTAGGACAAGGAATATGCTTATTTTTTTGGTTGTATGTTCATCAACCTGTTTTGGCCAAGAATTGTTTCCTTTCACCTCTTTTTCCAAAACAGGTTATCCATTTCACCTCGCTGTTATTGTAATCTTTTGGTGAACTGCACAAAGCACTTTTTTCTTAAGAGTGTTTTTGGAGTTTTATTGAAATGTCACACGGCAACATTTCTACATTTCAGTGGGACTGCACAAAAGGAAATTGGTTTTGCTCTATCCTCCTCATCCAACTCCAGCCTAATCTTCTCCACCTATTTGCCTAATCTTCTCCAACTAGTTAGCCTTAAGAGACGGCAAAGGTGACCGCTTCTATTTGTGTGTTTATTGTTTCATCAATAGTCCTCTGTTATTGTAATCACACTTAATTACTCAATATCTTTGGAACAGGGACACTCGCCTATTTTAGTGGAACCCACAAATGATCGAAATGTTCCATGCCCCCGATAACTAATTTTTGCCAACATATCTTATTGGTCTTAAAAGAGCTTGGGAAAGTTGTGCCAATGAAAGCATCGATCAATTTTAATATATTTTTCTTTATAACACCTTCTCACAACTTTGTCTTCAGTTGTGATGTATTATTATTCGAGCTGCTAATCATTGAGATGCATTAGCAAGGAAGTTAGTTTTTTATTTTTGGAAAAGAGCATGGATGTTAGTTTTCTATTTGATTGAATGTTGTAACGAGGCAACCTTCTAGCTGGCAAGACACATGAAATAAAAGCTGAAAGCTTTAGAGCATTGTACAATTTCATGTCGATACATCAATTATGTAAACAAATGCGGAAGCTTGATAGCATTTCCGAAGCCATTCAAGATCCAGTTCCATGTGCCATGCACTAAATTAGAGGCAAACCCATGGGAGATTCAGCCCGGCCAAGGCGCCGCAATAATAGATAATGAGAAGTCAAGTCATAAGCCCCACCTTTCCCAAGAAGTTGCTCGGACGGCAACCATGAATACACTCTTTGAATCTGCTCCTACTACTATGAAGGTCCAAAACCATTGGCCAGATGGCATGTCGGTCAACGCGCTTCCTCTTGGCATATCACCGACATGTGGGACCGGAGTGGCAAAACAATATCAATTGACGACAAATGGCCAACCCGCGCTTCCTTGAGAGAGACGAGGAGCGAGAACACGATGGGCTCTTGGAGAGAACGAGGGAGAAAACAGATCGGCTAGGTGGACGGAGGCCAAGAAATATTATGTCATCTATACATGTTCGATGTTTTGAATAGTACTACTTCATTGGGTTGTCGTTTTTGCATGCCTCGAATAAATGTGTACTTTATCATAGATTAAAATAAAATAAGAGTGCATACCTTCCACCAAGTAATTATACTACTAGTAATATTTTGGCCTGCCGCCTTCGGGAAGTCGAACAATGATGGTACTATAGTTTATGCTACTCGCAACTGGCAATCAATAATTGCAACGCCCACCGCCTGACAAGGGAGAGGTTGCATTAGTCAAAAGATTCTCCTCATACCGCAGCCACCGCGGTGGTACATGGAGAGGGCGAGTATAAGCAAGCTTCACCTTGTCCCGCAAGCCTTTTTCGAGTTGACGGAAAAGTAGTGCTAGTCTCCGCCTTTTTGTTAATATGGCTTAATTTGAAACGAGATAAATACACGGAGGCCACCGATATTTATAAAAATATGGTTAGTGGACTTCATAATATGCTCATTGCTCAATATATACATTTTCCTGTTTATACGGTCACTAGCTCACCCGACTGTATGTGTGGCATGCATGTTAGGTTGAGCACTTGAGCATGAGCGCCTTGTTCGGTCGTGTGTTTGTACAATGCAAATTTCCATGTACACACCGAAAGGGGGTGTGTTGCATGCATGCATGCATTAGGGCTTCGTGCATTTTGTGTATGTGTACGGAGGCTTGATGCATGCATGAGGATTCTAGTCCTCACATTCACATGTTCATATTTCAAAGCTTTGTTAAAACTTTTCATGCAAGGTTTAATCATTCGTTGTTCACGCATGCATGCATGCATGCATTACCAATTAATTAATGGTAAAGACAATTTTTGAGGAAAACGAGCCCATGAATTGAGTACTTTTGCAAAGTACAAAAGGTATTTCAGGACTCATCATCTACTAGTAATAAACCGTATGAGGGAGTAGGTACAAATTGGCGCCCGAGCCTTGGCCAATGGTTCTTGTTATTGGACAGATGCAAGTAGAGGCATTGTTCCCCATCGGTCGAGAAAACTATTCAAAAGATTCAAAAGGAAGTGACAATACATGCCTTACTCGTAATGCCATCATGTTCCGCCATTGAGCATGCTTCCGCAATTACGCCGACGCACTCTCTCTTCCATTAATCGACACATGAGCCCGGACGGATTAGCAACTAGATCCAGAACCATATGTTTGATGCAAGATGCTCAAGAATTGTCTACCATGCAACATGCATTAGTGCATTCTAAGTGGGTTTTAAATCACAATGCTTCCACATGAACATGCGAAGAAAATACCGCCCACAACATGCAACATACTCTCCGCTCTTTACTCATGCATACATCATCGACCTTCAAATGGAGATGAAATCACCGATTCACTCTCTCATTCGAAACAAGTGATAGATCAATGACCTTATCCTTTCAACAACCAAGTATTAGCATGGAAATACGAGCATGGTAAAACATACTCCTCTATTCTGTTTTATAGTGCGATAAGCTTTTGGCCAAAATCCCATAATGTACCGTAACGCAGTTTTAGACGACATTACCCCTTGCAAAATGATGGATGTTAGAGAAGGTAGGGCACATAGGAGTGAGACAAACCTACACGCAGGGGTATTTTTGTCGTTAACAAACAAATAGCTCATGCATCGTAAGATCCGCTTGCATGGAAAATACTTTTCCGTCGGAACTTGTCCTTCTTCCTTTCACCCATGTGGGATATCCCGCATCCGGGTCCATGTTCATGCAAGGAAATAGAGATAAGTACAAGTGAGACTCAGAACAGTCACAAACGGGGGAGTACGCAGGGCCACATTAATATGACTAATGAGTAGCCAAATCACACAAGAAGTTGGTTGGGGAAGCAACCATCATTTCACTCTTCAATGACACTATGCAATATAAAAAGGTTGATATGGAGAGAAAAAGAAAACCGCCCACTATATACACACTAGTACATAATAACATGATACTAGCCAGAGCCTAAGCTACACCCCGCTTGTTGGGGTTGTTTTCACACTCTCTCGATAGAATGACGGTGGCCACACCATTGGTCACATATCCGGCTGGATCCCCGTCGGGGAAGGGAGGATGTTCAGATAGACACGGGGGCAGCGACGAGGAGAAAAAACCCATCCGGGGCCCCGATCGGGTCTCCGCGGTATGGGCTGATGTTGCCTCCCACCGCCTTCTCCTAGCTACATCCTAATGTCCCTTAGGTACAATTCCTTTTGGAGCCGGTTTGCTCCACGCCACTACAAAAAAAACACATCCGTGACATTTTGGGTAAAATTTTTTTCCGCATACATATGACACTTCTATGACGATAATTGTGACAGAACCCAGCATCATAGATGTGGTTGGCTTCCCTATGACAAAAATCATCACAGAAATGGGCTTTTCGTCCCGGGCGGGCCGGAGACGCAGCTGCATGACATTCTTTGGGCCGCCCATGAAGTAAAAACCGGGTAGAAGCGTAGGGGAAAAATTTCGGGAGTTGCTTACGGGGGAGGTCGGGGCCGAAGGCGATGCGCTTTTCTACACGGAACGCTGGTTGCAAGGCGTTGGTTTAATCAACCCGAGAGGGGCGTTGGGCTCTAATCAACCCGAAGCGACACCGGTTACGCTTTATCAATCGACGATCGATGGGTGTTAATCGAACCCGATGGAGGTTTTCTTCGCTGCCGCCGCAATCAAGCCGATCGATTGGATGAACAAAGAGTGTTATGGGGGGTTGAATGAAAAAGGAGCGGTGGCGCGTTTTGGATGAACAGACCCTCTGTGTGGAGGGCTGGATGAACAGAGACGATGGAGGGGTGGCTGGAGGGTTGGTTGAACAGACCCTGGTGTGGAGGGCGGATGAATAGTAGACGGTGGAGGGGTGCCCGTGGGGGTGGTTGAACAAGAGTTGGGAGTAGCGGGTGGAGGCTGGATGGAAGGAGCCCGTGGAGGGGAGGAGGTCGACAGCCCGTGGAGGCCGGAGGACGCCGATGGTCGAGATGAAAAGATCCCGTGGAGTCCTGCTTTGCGGCACGCCACACCCTCCCGGCGAACAGACCCCTGCTTCGACGGAGGAGGTCCGCTTTCTCCGCTTTTGGCGGACGCCACACCCTCCCCATCAACAGACCCTGCTTCGACCGTGGAGGTCCGCTTCTGCTTTTACCGCCACACCCCTCCCGATCAAAGACTCCCTGCTCCGGATGTAGGAGGTCCGCTTCTCCATTGGCGGTATGCCAGCCTCGCTTTCAGCGCCCGCTTGGCCCAAGCCTCCCGGCGAACACGACCACGCATTCCGCTCCACCCAGCCGGTTGGCTCCTCACGATTTCGCTGTTTCCCGGCGAACACGACGATTCCGCTGTTTCCCCATGAACACGATGCATTCCGGTTTCCCATGAAAACGACGATTCCGCTGCCCCCATGAACACGAGCCTCACCGTACGTAGCGCCGATTAGGCGTTCAAGACCCCGCCTTTATGTACACATACGGGCAGATTTTCTTTTGCACCCCGCCGTCAACGACGCCGAATGCTCGCGGCGCCTTTACTAACCGGCCGCCTCTTACATCGACCAAGATGTACGCAACGTCACACCAGGATGACAACGCCACGCTCACCAGGTGGGTCCCGACTTTCACGCACTTCCTTGCTCCGAAGATGTAGCCGGTGGGTCCCAGCAGGGGGCTTAATCATTTTGTTCTTTTTGCCCGGACGCACTTCCGCGGCGGGAGGTGTAGGCCGGGTCCCAGCCCGGTGGGGCTAATCGCTTTTTTTCCCGACGACTTCCTTCTGCAAAGGTGTAGCTACTAGGTCCCAGCAATGTGGGCAAATCATTTTTTTGCCCGGACGCATTCCTAGCATGGAAGGTGTAGTGGTGGGTCCCAGCAATGGGGCAATCGCTTTTTTTTCAGACGCACTTCCGCGGCGGAAGATGTAGCCAGGGTCCAAGCACCGGGGTGAATCGCTTTTTTCGGATGCACTTCCTTTGCCGGAAGATGTAGCTGTGGGTCCCAGCAAGTGGGAATCATTTTTTTCGGAAATTGGGTTCCGTCCGTGGGTCCCCGCCGTGGAGGAATAATTATTTTTGCGGTAATAAGGAGGCACTTCCGCGGCTGCCATGGACCCAGTCACCCTTCCACGCATACCCACGCCCCGATGGAAGTCGCCTGACCATGTTGACCACGCCCGGAGAGCACCACGGCGAGGCCTAGGAAGGGGACAATGCGGAGCGGGAAGACGGCAAAGGATGCACCGCCGAGAGGAGTACGAGGGTTCACGGTTCGGCCCGCCGCCCGCCGCATAAAACAAGGGGGGGTGAGGGAGGGATGGCCCGCCAGTGGGGGGTAGTAGGGGCGGAGGCCTCCATGGCAAAGACACCGACCACGGAGGCAGGAGCAAGGCAAACCGGCCGCTGGGCTTTGCGGCCGGAGCAAGAAGACCAGAGGTTGAAGAAGCACGACGGCCGCTGGATGGACACGTACCCGCTTAGAATCCTTATTATATTGACTAAGTTGACAAAGCCCTTGGTACATCAACTTAGTAGGCCCACAGTCACCCAAACGGGTGATGTCGGGGAGGAATCATTTTTGCGGGTGAAGCTAGAATATCCGAGATTGAAGAAGAAGACGATCCGTTGGATGGACATCCAACCCAACGCCGCTAGAACCGTGTGTTGACTATAAGTTGACAAAGCCTTGCATACGGCCAACTTTGTTTTTTATGGGACGCACAACTTAGTAAGGCCGAAGTGTGTGGCGAGAACTTATAGCCCATTTGAGATTTGCAAGAATGTGTAGCCCAATTTTGAATTCTAATGGAATTTACTAGAGCCCATTTACGCTTGTTAAAAGTATAGCCCATTTCAACCAACCGCTCAAAACAGAATTCAATAAAATTTACATTTTGATGGGATCTGAATATTTTATCCCAAATTTCTAGTCGATTAAATACAATTTCAATATAAATTTATATTACGAAAATCCAACAAACATTCTTCAAAACAATTAATGAAATTAAAATTTTCAATATTCCAAAAATAATATTTTATAAAGTAATCACTGCTTGGTATTTTTAATAGTTACTACCCAGTTTTTATAATTACATCCCATTTATTATTTCAGCCCATTTTCTTGTCAAGCCTAATGCATCCCTCCTAGGAAAGATTTTAAAAAGCGGGGTGAATAAGAACTTGACCTTGCCTCGGGTATTCCTAAAAAAGTATAGTGGGCTAGCCATTTTCAGCTTGAAAAAATTAATATCCTGGCTGGATATCTGTTGGGCTAGACGGGCCACACCCGCCCAAATAATACCTCAAATGTTTTCGTTGTTGTTCGAGGAGAAAATTAATATCCGGGTAAACATCGAAAACTCGCGGTGCTCACACCTCAAAACACAAATACCGCTCGAGCTGCTTGGTCCTAGTGTCGGCCGCTTTTGTGCAATTCTTCGCTTATTGACTACCCCTCCTTTCCGGTTTATAATGCTCAATTCAAATATCTCACCAATCAAGGTAGATGGCGAGTGGTGGAATACTTTTGTAGTTTTGCAAAAGCACCTAATTAATGCTCTTGTTATCCTCAAAAATTATGTTTATCAATGCATTATTGTAATGCATGCATGTATAAAGTACATGCATTGGTCAATTTTTCTTAATACTTGCATGCAATGATTTAATGCACCTTGAATCTGAACATGTGATGGAAAACAACCAAACTGAGCCTTATAAAATGGAAAACTAAAATTTTGAGATAAGCCCTATAAACCGAAAAGGAGGGAGTACATAGGTTGACAATGGTATGGGACCGTGATGTCAGGAAACCAGGAGGAAGAAAAATAAATTCCGGGAGGCCGATGCGTGAGGAGCAGTTCCGGGAGGCGCAGGCCGATGCCGCCTACAACCACCATCTCCTCCAGATCACCGCAGCGGAGGAGGATCGCCGGGGGGCGGAGCAGGAGGCGCTGCCGACTGCTCCGCCCGCCGAAGGGCCCGAAAGCCGCGGATCAAGATAATGGTGGCGGAGGCTGCGCCACCTACAAAGAGGCTAGCAAAGAGGGCGGCGAAGCGGGCGAGGCGCTGTTTGGCAGACCGAGGACGAGGCAGGGACAATGCCGGCCCGACGAGTCCCCGCCCACGGGCCGACGATGCCCCCCCGCCGAGGCCCCGTGGTGCCAAACAAACGAGGCGAGGAACCACTGCCCGCCGAGGCCCCGCCCGCCAACAACGAGGCAGGGACATCGCTGCCTCAGCCGAGTCCCCACCTGCCATCAACGGGGGGAGGATTTCCACCGCCTTCGAGGCGCCGCCACCGGCAACGAGACCAGGGACACGGGTCCGCCAGGCCTCGCCTGCTGCCAACGAGGCCGCCGCCACGTAAAACGGGAAGAGTAGAACACGGTTGGTCGCCGCCGGGGTTCCAAGTAATGCCACCGGCTACCTCCGGCTGAAGCCAAGCAGGCGGGTTGACCATTGACGGCCCGGTTAGCTTTGGCGGCGTGGAGTCGGAGAGCTGCGCGGAGAAGAACACGCTTTACTTAATCGCTGGGGAGTTATCGACACACGGGCCCAACAGCCACATGTCGCATGCAACGCACCTGTAGTTAAGTCAACAAGCTTCTGCTCACCGCCACAGTGGGTAGATTCGTTAATTAATTAACATCCAACACTTTTTTTTTTTTTTTTTTGAAAAGGAGGATGACCCCGCCTGTGTAGGACCTTGAAGTATGTCTAGAGGGGGGTGATTAGACTACTGACCAATTAAAAACTTAACCTTTTCCCAATTTTAGACGCTAAGATTTTAGCTATCTTTGCACAAGTCAACAATCTTACAAATTCAAGCAAGCATGCAAAGAGTATATAGGCAGGGAAATTAAAGCATGCAACTTGCAATAATGTAAAGGGAAGGGTTTGGAGGATTCAAACGCAATTGGAGACACGGATGTTTTTGGTGGTCCGGATAGGTGGTGCTATCGAATCCACGTTGATGGAGACTTCAACCCATTTAAGGGTAATGGTTGGGAAGTCCACGGAGGGCTCCACCCAAAGGGTCCACAAGAAGCAACCTTGTTTATCCCACCATGGCCGCCGCCCACAAGGACTTTTGCCTTCACTAGCGATAGATCTTCACAAGAGGCGATCTCCTTGCCCTTACAAACTCCTTGGTTCAACTCCACAATCTTGTCTGAGGCTCCCAAGTGACACCTCCAATCTAGGAGACACCACTCCCAAGAAGTAACAGATGGTATGTTGATGATGAACCTTGCTTTGTGCTTCAAATGATAGTCCCCCAACACTCAACTCTCTCCATGGGATTGGATCCGTGGAAAGAAGATTTGAGTGGAAAGCAACTTGGGAAGGCTAGAGATCAAGATTCATATGGTAGGAATGGAATATCTTGGCCTCAACACATGAGTAGGTGGTTCTCTCCAAAACCGTAAGTTGGAAGTGTAGGTTTGTTCTAATGGCTCTTCCACGAATGAAGAGGAGGTGGAGGGGTTATAAGCCTACACAAAATCTAACTGCTATACACAATTTACTAAACCGGTGGGACCGAATCAACAAACTTGGTCGGACCGATTCAAGAAACCTAGTGACCATTAGTGATTTCGTGGGACCGACATGCAACCGGTAGGACCGATATGGTTAGGGTTAGGGCATAACGAATCTCGGTGAGACTGACAACAAACCGGTGAGACCGATTTTGGTAATTAGCTAACCAGATGGTTGGTCGTAAACTCGGGGGACCGATTCCTTTTTTCGTGAGACCGAAATGTTACGAAGGGAAACAAGGAGTTTACATTGCAATCTTTGGGATCGACGCCACTTCGTTAGACCAAACGTTACAAGGGGGAAAAGAGATTAAACCCATCTCTGAGACCGATATCCCTATCGGTGAGATAGATTTGCCTAGGGTTTGTGGCGTGGCTATGACATCCTAACTCGGTGGCGCCGGATAGAAAGAATCGGGACCGATTTTGACTTTTGGGTTTATATGTGGATGTGAGAAAGTAGTTGAGGGTTTTGGAGCATATCACTAAGCACTTGAAGCAAGAGGCTCATTACAACACCTCATCCCTCCTTGATAGTATTGGCTTTTCCTATAGACTCAATGTGATCTTGGATCACTAAAATGTAAAATGTAGGGTCTTGAGCTTTTGGGCTTGAGCCAATCCTTTGTCCAATATTTTGAGGGATCCACTTTCATCCCATGCCATGCCATTCATTGAGCTTTCCAAATATTTGTCTTGAATAGCATTAGCTCAATGAGCTATATGTTGTTATGAATTACCTAAACCACCTAGGATAGTTGCATTTCACTTTGCATCCGGGAGATGCATGCCCACAAACACCCCTTTTAGTTGAAGAATGTATGAAATGTAATGAAATCCGCATGTTTATATGAAACCACCGTATGAATGAATTTATTTATTAGTTCAATTTATCACCGGCATTGGATGAACAAGCAAAACAATACGCATTAGCATTATTCACCGTGGTGATCACCACGCTTGCATAGTTTCACAATCCCTCCGGTCCTTTCTAGTCTGGATACAAGTTTTATTCCAAATAAAGTATCTCTACTTTGACCAATCTTATACAAAAAAGTATGCACTTTCACAACTAAGTAAAAAGAACATAAGGAGTACAAAGAGTTTGAGCAGCTTTTTAGCTTCAGACATTGCAATCAAACACACAGTTCGGCAATTCATAGAGAACATTCAAAACAATCGATGATTATGCATCTCAACACTCACATGTCGAGGCAATATTTACTTCACAACTAAAGAATAAAGAAAAATTGATCGGGTCAATACAGAAAGGGCGCCCCATTCAAAAATATCAAACGAATCTTGCTAAAATCAATGAGCAAAATTTGAAAGGTTGTCCCATTCCAAAATATCAAATGCCTACGATTGTGGAATGGGTAGGGTTTGCCATCAGTTCGACATTGACATGGCACCTCGTAAATAAACCAGTTTCTTTTTGTGCGCCCACCAAAATCAACCAAATTCAAGTAGCTTGTATGATTTCCCTTTATATGTTGCAACGCTTGAACTTATGGGCACCTCCTTTCTTGTGGTGGAAATGAATGATTCGTTTCAGAACATTTTGTGCAGTTCCCTGAAATCCAAAGAGCACCCTGCTTGCACAAATACAAGAAAGTGATTAGTATAAAGCAAACTGTACTATGAATTGACAGTTTAACAGCATACATGGTCCATGTAGAGCACACACTTTAGAAAAATGAACTCACCGAAAGAATCCTAGAACAACATTGTACTTAAGATCAAAGAAAAAAAAGATTTTCCCTTCCGAGCTGGAAGTTAGTTTGGTCTTGTGGGAGAATGTAACCATCCTTCAACTGCCCTTCCTCGATGAGAAGATAGACAGGATTCTTCATCCCGGCATAATCGAAACTAGTCACTTCACGCATCCATATTCTTCTTCGAGGAAGATGATCCTGCTTTCTAAAAAAAGGAAAGGAAATATTTAAACAAAGATGATGAAGCACTTTCAAGGACAATACCACTTTTTCATGAAGTTTAAAAGTAACAACACCAATAGAGATAATAAAGCTCAATCATATGGATGAAATCAAGTGAGTACCAACATTTGTCGAGGTCGATTTGTAGAGCATACGATGAAGCTTTCCAACCATCCCTTGTTATATAGGGGTGGCCATGCTTACTATATACCTCAATTAGTTTAATGTTTCCAACATCTTCTTGTGCGTTCCACTAAAATATATGGCATCTTCAAAGAAGATCCCTGTTTGCACAAGTAGAGATAATTACATATGGCATCAAATCAAGTAAAAACAATTGCTCGCTCCAGCCATAGCAATAAATTAAGATGCAAAACTATATCATTATTTGAAATATTATGTAACATCCCAAAATTCTAAATTTTGGAATGTTATATTAAATAAATAACTATGCTTGTTGTCCGATTGTTTGTTTGATTGATTGAGTGAAATTGAGTGGAATTTGAAACTTTTGAAAGTTGAATGAGAGGGAATGAAATGACTTTCCCAAACTTTCCCTCCCTTTTGGATCCCAATGAATTCAAGTTCATTCCAACACCAAACCCTAGAGTGAAGATGACATGACTTCTTCCATTTGGAATGAAAAGGGTTTTGAAAAGATTTGAATTTCATTTGAGAATATTTCAAATTCAAAACTTTATGCAACTCAATGATTTTCATGAGGGAAGATAAAATGACTTCTTCAATTATATGAAATATGAGTTGGAAGTTAAAAAGTATCAAATTGAAAGTCATTTGAAAGTGCCTTGAAAACCTTTTCAAATTTGAGTTTTATTTTGAATTTGGAAAAAATGAATTTTATAAACTTTGGATTTTGCCCCGAAAAGTTCAAATGATAGGAATATTCCCGATCATTTTGATATATATATGTCCTATATAAAATATTTATATTTTATATTTTATAACTCTGTTTTTATTTTCAAAAAAATTGGAAAAAGAAAATGCCCAGCACCACCAGCCGACCTGGCCCAAAGACTGGCAATTTCACCACACCCCGGGCCCACCAAAGGGCCGAGCCAGGCCCAAATCCACAAATGACCCTGAGCCACCAGCTACTGAAAATCCTCCTGGCCCATTGACCGCCACACTTCTTTCCTCCCTCACCGACAAAGGGGCCCCCACCCTCCAACCTCCCCACGCCACTGGCCAACCAACCGGATCCCAAGGATCCGGATTCGATCTCCCCCCGATTCACCCCTTGCGCAAGTCGCCGCCCCCCATAAACCCCTCTCCGACCCCTTCCCTCGCCTCCCGGACCCCCTTCCTCCTCACGCCCGGAGCCCGAGCACCACCCCGCCATTTACCTCGCCACGACGCCTAGCCCACCCCGAGCCCCCGCCGACTCCACCAGACGCCTCCCGTCCGCACCTTGGAGCACTCCCGACTTCCCACCACCGAGACACCGAAGGACTGCCGGCCCACCGGGCCGATCTCCCGAATCCGCCGAACCCCCCCGCCGTCCGATCTACTCCCACGGTTAGATTAGAACCTCAAGGGGTATGTTCTTTTTATAAAACCGTCCGTTTAGTTTAGTCCGGTTTATTTTATTAGCTAGGTTTTATTTTGTACCGCCCGATTCGCTTAACCCGGCCTGCTTTTTGTTACGCATTATGCTAGTTAGGCCCATTAGGCCATTTTTCTTTATTTTCGTTTTTCTGTTTTAAAATAGTTTCATTTGAAAAACTCATAACTTTTAATCTACTTAATATTTTAAGTGATTCTTTTTTGTTGGTTTGCAAATTTTTATAGTTTCTGCAGAAAATATAGTTATCTATGTTAAAATTATTTATAATTGCTTTATGTTAATTTTAGACAGAATAGTAAATCTGTTATAAAATGAGTTAGGAAATTTATTTTTAATGATTCTTTTTGTCCCAACTTTGTTTTGGCATTACCTAATCAGGAATTAATTTGGGAATTTTAGGATTAATAAAAAAATTAGTTTCTAGCAGATTCATGTTATTCTTTTAATTAACTAGCTACTGTTTTCCTATTATTTTAATTAGCAAATAAATTTATTTTTCACATGTGATTGATTATTCTAAGATAGTTTCTATCACTTTAGACCATGAACTTTTATTTATAATAAATAAAACTTTTATTTTATTTTTCTTAATAGAAATTGAATTAGACCTAATAGGAGTTTTATAATAGCTTTTTAAATTTTTTTGCTCCTAGTTGCATAATGCCTTTTCTTAAGTTAACATAAACCCATGCTTAGGTTATGTTAAGAAAATTTTTATGAAAACTATTTTTAGTTGTTGCTTGAAGTAGGAAAACTTTGAGTTGGATTTCTTCGAGTTTTCCTTTGGTTTTGATTTTTGTTTTGATGTGTTATGTTACTATGCTATTGTGTTATGGTCATATGCCATGTGCTTATTATGGTTATTGTTTGCCTCGTAGAATTTCCGGAGTGCTAAGCTTGCTACCACGAGTCCCTAGTTTTTAAAGATCGCCAAGAAGGCAAGTTCACTTGACCATGCTTTCATACCTATGGTTTATTGCATTTAGTTGGCCCTTGCAACCCCTCCAAGAGTGATATTGAACCTTGTAGTTGAGTAGTATGCATAGGTAGGAACCCATCACCCTTTACCAAGCCCGGACAATATTTTATTTTAATGCTTATAGTAGACGGGTTTGGTATGAGTGCTCGAGAGTGGTGTGAAGAAGGAGGACTCTACGCCAATGACGATAACTCCATGATGGCATCCCAAGGACTGCACTTTCAAGGCCTCAAGACTTCAAGACTCAAGACAAGAATTCAATACACATCCGGGTGAAGGAGGTTGACGGGCACCCCGGAGAAACCAGTGGTTGGCCGGATGCATGGAGAAGCGCCATGACATCTTGGAAAGCTTCACCTGCACTCAAAGAGACGGAAGAATACTTCATGCCCGAAATTACCGGCAACCGCAAGTCATTATGGGCTCGCTTGGTTGACCTTAGTGGTGACTGGCCGGGACGGTAAGCGATGTAGAACTACTAGGATTGGATGGTACCGACAATGGTCGAGGAACTCTTGGGAAGACCATGTTTGGTCATCTTGTTCTCAAACACCAAGTGCGAGAACAAAAGAGGGATCGAATCTTTGGGTAAAGTGTATAAACCCTCCAAGGGTTTGAAACCTAATCGATTAGCCGGTCCCCGGAACGGACAATTTGAGCATCCGACTTGGATCTATCTCGAACTCTCAACACCGGACTGATAACTTAATTGTGGGCAACTTATGATGAATTGGGCTATGAGACACGGTTATGGAACCATGTCATGATAGAAAACTCTATAGTACAGACTTCATTTATTCCTTTGATGTAGGGAAAATAAAACCAGCTTTTACGCAAAACAAAACTCGATAAGAGCCACAAAGCCATACCATATAGTATAGTTTATCATCTGTTTTCTTATTGTGATCTTGCCCACATTCAATGTAGTGACTTACACGGCTGCAACGTATCATGTTGCGATATTTCCTCCACGAGTAAGAGTTACGAAGTGGTTACGGTTCACACTCAACCCGCCGGGGCTGATGGGACTCCACACCCAATTTGTTTCCCGTGACTTATGAGGTATATATCAGTTTTACGTTAATTATACATGTGATTGCACTTTGATATATACATTGATGTTAAAAAAGATACCGATCTTGGATGGCACAAAGAACACGTAGGCTTGACTGTTCGAGGTCGGGTCCCATGTAAATGGTATCGAGCACATGTTGACCTGGGACGGACCCTAGAAATCGGAAAGCCCTTTGGACAGGAATATCAAAACTTTATTTTCAAATAGACCTTACTTTCATCTTTTCTGATTTTATCAAATAGACACTCTCACCTCAAATAGTTAGAATATACCTTTCCCTTTTGATCACCCGAGGATCAATCAAGACGCCCAAGAAGGATTTGATATCGAGGACCGATGACCCCTTCAGTAAAGAGGATTTCACCATGTATTAGAAGCTACAACAGTTGAAGACCAAGACTAGAAGAATTGAAGAATCAAGAATTAATTGACCTTTAGAAGTCCAAACCCTTTACACACTTACGTTAGATGCGCGATTTGTGAGCTGTCATTTGTTTGATGTTTTCCGACAGCCACAAAGTAAAACCCGTTTCTTCAAAGACTATTGTTTGTATTGTGTTATCCTCCCCACCTCTCTCATATCTCATCCCAAAACTTTTTGAACCCCATAGATGATGAATGAAGTTGGACTGATATTCTTCCTGGATCAAGACTCAAAGGAGGCGAGCTATGGATTCATAACATGGAGAATCACTTGGGAGGAATTTGGTTTCCAAAAGTATATTTAATGCCCAAGATTTTAGAAAAGGCAACCTGGTGGGGAAAACACAAGGATGGATTTTTGGGAGAAAAACTTGGGAAGGAATTCAAGGACCCTTTTGTTGAAGGAACCACCCCTTACCCGGAAAAGGCACCATTTACCCCAAGGGAAAAAACCTTATTCAAGAGGAAGAAAATAAAGGAACCCTGGGGGAAAAAGGATGGAAATGTTTGGTTGAGGAGAAACCCCAATTTTAAATGCCCCTATCGTGGGAAAGGGTTTCTTGGTTGAAGGGAAAAAATACCCGGAACTCCAAAGGTAATTTACCCCAAATGGTGCAACAAAAATTCAGAAGAGGAAAAGAAGGAATGAAAAACCCTTTCCGAGAAGGTTTGAAAGAACCCGTTAATGAAGGAAATTTGGAAACCTTAAATGGAAAAGGCCCAAGAATCCAAAGGGCCTCCTAATCAAAAGAAGGGACATTTTCGAAGTTTTGCCCCAAGGGAAGAAAAATTATCCAAATTTCCCCAAAGCAAAGTGGAAGTTTGAGGAAATTGGAAATTTGATATTGGAAATAAGAAGAGAAAAGAACAACCCAGAACAATTAAATTTTGAAAGAAAGGATTGAAAGTTCATATCAAAATTGTTTACAGGAAAGGTTTAAGGATTGCTAGGTTAAATTCCGTAAAAGGAAGAAAGGAATTGGAGCCTAAACAAATTTAAAAGGAAGGTTTTTAGAAAATTGTCGGAAGTTTTTTTTCCACCTTTGCAAACAGGACATTTAAAGCTTTCCTAAAGGTCCCAACAAGACCCGAAAGTGGATTGATTAAAGTTGGAATTTTGAAGGATAATTAAGGAGTAGTTAAAAGGCAATTTCCATTTCAAAGGGAGTTAATTTGGTTATTTAGGTAATAATTTAAAGGAGTTTGAAAGTTCATACTTTCAATTTAAAGTTTTTCACTGTTTGAAAGGCCTTTAAAGGAGTTGGAAATATTGGAAATTAATATTCGGAATTAAACCAATGGAAAGAAAGTGGAGGTGAAGCCAAAACGGAAAAGAAATTGAAGTTTAAGGGTTTGTTTGAAATTAAAGGTGTCCTGGAGGAAAATGTAAATTAATTTCCGAAAGAACCATTTTGTTTTAATAAATTTGGAAGGATTTACGAAGTTTTTTAAAAGGTTGAAAAAATAATGAATTTAAGGATCATGATTTTCCCAAGACCCGGGACAATGAAGAAAGAAATTTATTCATTGAAGGGTCCATAAAAGGAACCCTCCAAAAAAGGGAGTTTGGTTTTGGTATGTGGAGGAAACAATCCACCATTTAAAGGAGGGTTTGGAAAAGGGGCCCAAGGATTTTTCCATTTTAGGGCCAAACCTTTCCCGGATTTTGGGAACAGATGTAACCGATGGAAGAAATTTGGAAGAAGGGACTCAATACTGGGTTACCAAAAGGAAGGGTGAATAACAAGATGTTTGGGGTTGGAAACTAAGGCCCAACCCACGAGAAAAAGAAATTTGAAGTTTAAGATGCCCAATTTAAAAGGATTCAAATCCTTAAGGAGGAAAATGAATTAAAGGGAAGGAATTGCCCCCATACCAACCCATGTTGGGTTGGCAAGCCTTTGAAAAACCTTTGGAATTTGGATTCCCAAGAATGGTTAAGGATGGAATTTAAAAGAAATTGATTAAATGAAAATAAGAAGATTTTGGGAAAACCTAAAGTGCCACCTTGGTTTTCGTAGTTTCCTAAAGGCACGGAATCAATAAGAAAGAAATGTTTAATTCAACTTTGAAGGAACCGACCCAAAATTTGGGAAATTTTGCTTTTGTAAGAGGTTAAAAAGGAGCTTGGTTTAAAAGGTGAAAGGAACAAGGGGACTCCCAAGGAAATTGAGTTTAAACCGAACCTTGTTTTTTGGGTAAACCCATTTTGCCCAAATTTTGAAAAGGAACCCCAATTAACCCCTTGATAAAGGAAGAAATTTTGGAAGGTGGTTTGAACTCCCAAATTCAAATTTGGAAGGTTAAAAAAAATAAAGGGTTGGTCCATTGTTTTGTTTGGTTGGTAAAAGGAATTTGAAATTTGGAAAAGGAAATTTGAAGGGAATGAAAGTTTAAAACTTTTCCTCCGCCTTTTGGTAATGAATTCAAGTTATTCCCCCAAACCCAGATTTAAATCATGAACTTCTTATTTGGAATGAAAATTTGAAAAGTTTGAAAACCTTTAGAAATTTCAAACCAAAGCCATAAACCCAATGAATGGGGAAGATAAATCTTTTCAAAATTGAAATTTGATTAAAGGTTAAAAGTTCAAAGAAAGCTTTTCCCGGAAAACCTTTTAAAATTTGAGTTTTATTTGAAATTTGGAAAAAATAATTTAAAAGATTTGCCTCGGAAAATTTCAAATTTAGGAAACCCCCAAATTTTGAAAAATTATGTTCCATTAAAAATTTTAATTTTAAAAAGTTTTATTTTAAAAAATTTGAAAAGCCCAACCATTGGTCCGGCCCCAAAAAAACTGGAGTTTATTAACCGAACCTTGAAAGGGGTTCACCCCCGACCCCAACCAAAAAACGCCAAGAAAACCCCACCAACCAACCCTTTCCGGTCCCGATTCAGGCTAATTCTTTTAAAAAGGGGTTTGAACCTCCCAAAGTTCCAAATTTTGGGTGGATTTAAATAAATCTATCTTGTTTCCCTGAAGTTTGTTTGGTTATAAATTGATAATTTTGAAACCCTTTTTTAAGGAGAGGGAAGAAAGCCCCAAACCTTTCCCCCGCCCTTTTGGACCCCAATGGTTAACCACCAACCCCCCCCTGGGTTAAGATGGGCCAGACTTCCTTCCAATTTGGAAGAAAGGGAAAGATTTGAATTTCCATTTAGAATATTTAAATTCCCCTTTATCAACTCCCAATTGATTTTCAAGGGGAAGATAAAAGCCCTTTAATTTATGGAAATTTATTAGTTGGGTTTTAAAGTACCCCAAATTGAAAGGTCTTTTGAAAGTTTGCCTTTGGAAACCTTTTTCAAATTTTGGTTTTAATTTGAATTTGGAAAATTAATTTTTAAACTTTTATTTTTAAAATGTTCTTTTGTTGGGAAATTTCTTATATTTTTAAAAATATAATTCCTATTTAAAAATTATTTTTAATTTTTAATTTTAATTTTAAAAAAAAATTGAAAAAAGAAAAAAATGCCTTTTGCCCAACCGGACCGCCCAGGAAAATTTGGGCCCTTTAATTAAATAAAAAAAGCGGCGAAATTTACCCAAATTAAAATGACGTTTCCGAAAAAAATTTTCAAGGTTGAAACTGGTGGCCGACTTTGAGCTGCTTTTTTTTAAAAAAAACCCATTTACAATGAAAGAATTGGCCAAAAATTAAATTTAAATTGGATTCTTTTCCCATTCAAATCATTCGAAGTTCCCATAAACCCCCTCCTTATTATTTGTTTTGTTTGAAACCCTTTTTAGGGCTTGGAGGAAAACCCTTTATTGGCCCAAGCCCTTTGGGGACCCCGGTTTAAGGGAGTTCCTTGCTTTTTTAAGGACCATAGCATGTCATTTGGAAGGGAGCCGGAGGAACTTCACCCGAGTCCCGTTTTCCGATCTCCAACGGAATTCCCCGCCGTTTCATCCTATTTTACTTTAGGGATTTGAACCCCTCCAAGGGGTATTGTTTTTTTTTATAAAACCCTCCCCTGTTTAAAGCCCGGCTTATTTTATTTTAATTTTATTTTGTAGCCCGGGTTTGGTTAACCCTAGGTGGTTTAAGAAAGGTTACGCCAATGCGTTAACCCATTAGGCCATTTTCTTTTTCGGCTGTTTTAAGGTAAATTTTGATTTGAAAAATTCAATAACAACCACTTAAATTTTTAAGGAAACCTTTTTGGTTGGTTTGGGAAATTTCTTAAAGTTTCTGGAAGGAAAATATTAATTAAGCTTAGTTAAAATTATTTATTTGCTTTTATTTTAATTTTAGAAGAAAGTAAATCTGGTTATAAAAAGGGTTAGGAAATTTTTTAAGACCTTTTTCCCAACTTTGTTTTCAAAACCGTAGGAAAAAAGGGGCAATTTTAGGGTTAAATTAAAAATTAAGGGTTTCCTAACGATTCCTGTTTTCTTTAAAATTTAAATGCTTGGTTTCCTATTTTTAATTCAAAAAAATTAATTTTTCAACTTATGATTGAATTCTAGGAATGGTTTCCCTGTCATTTAGAAACCATGAAACTTTTTATTTTTATTAAAAATAAAACCATTTTACCAAAAAAAATTAAATTAAGACCAAAAGGATTTTATAATAGTTTTAAATTAATTTTTTCTCCTTAGGTTTGCCTAATTCAATTCTTTTTTAAGGTTAACTAAACCCATGTTAGGTTATTTAAGAAAATTTTGGGTTATTCAAAACTAAGGTTGGCCTTGAATGGGAAAACTTTTGATTGGATTTTTAGGTTTTCCTTTTTTTTATTCCTTGTTTGATTGTTTGTTATATCATTGTGTTAAGTGGTCCAATAATCCTTGGTGGCAAGGTTATTGTTTGCCCTGTAGAAATTTCCGAGGCAAGTTGACCAGGAGCCCTAGAAATCGAAAGGGAAGGAATTCAAACTTTAATTTTCAAAATTACCTTTATTTTTTGATTTTATCAAATCCTTCAACCCCTCCAAAAGTTGAATATTTCCCCTTTTGTAGGAGGATAATCAAGAGGAAGGAAATCAAACCCTGTTACCCCCGGAAAGAATTTTAATTTTAAGCTAAACGTTAAGTAAGACGGGTTTGGTAAGAATTTTTGAATTTAAGGAAGGACCAAACCCAATACATTAACTTAGATGGCATTTGGAAGGCTGCATTTGGTTTAAGTTTTCCAAGCCCAAAGAAAAGTTTTCAAAAACCTAAGGAGGTTGACCCCCACCCCTAAAACCCAAAATTTTGGCCCCGGATGATGGAAGAAGGGCCTGAATTCTTCGGAAAGCTTCACCCGGGCAACTAAAAACGGAAGAATACTTCAGCCCAAGGTTTCCCAAGGAAGTATTAGGGCCTCGCTTCCTTAAGTTTCCGGAAAGGGCTGCAATGGTAAAACTAACCCAAGGATTTAATGGGAGGAAAAGGGGAGGAATTTGGGAAGACCCTGTTTGGTCACCCTTTTCCAAACACCAAGTCAAAGAAAAAAGGGTCAAATTTATGGAAAATGGACAAACCCTGGGGGAAACCAAATGGATTGCCCTCCCGTTAGGGAAACAATTTGAAATCTGACTTGGTTTCTTTGGGAACCCCCAACACCCGGACTCATAATTTAATTGGTGGGCCAAACTTTAAGGAGGAAGGGAATGAAAGAACCCTCCGGGTTAGGAACCTGTATGAAGAAAAAACCTTATAGAAGGCCTTCCAATTTTATTCCTTTGATTAGGGAAAAAAAACCATTTTCGCAAAACCCCAAAAAGAAAAAGCCATACCGCAAAGTATAAGTTTACCTCCAAATTGTGATCTTCGAAATTCCAAGAAGAAAAAGGGCAACCCAAACAATTTCAATTTTCGAGAGAAGGATTACATACAGGTTACGGGGGTCTTACCTAAAATGCCGAAAGGCCGTTAAGGGACTTCACAAAACCCCAACTTAATTTGTTTTCACTTGCAAGGAAAACATTTTACGTCCCAAAAATAAATGGTTGATTGGAATTTTGATATATAATTAAGTATAGGGCCAATTTATTTCGATTCCTGGTTGGATGTAAAATTAGGGATTGTAAAGGTTCTGCTAATTAAATTGGTAATGGCACATGTTGAAACCTTTAAGGAGGAGGAAATTAAAATTCGGAAACCTTTGGGAAAGGATTTATCAAAACAAATTTTAAATTGATTTAATTTTTTTTTTGAATTTTAATAGACCACTCCACCTTTTTCAAATAGTTAGAATTTACCTTTCCCCCTTTATACCCGGAAAGGATCAATTCCCAAGACCCAAGGAAGGATTTGGATATTCCCGAAGGAACCTAAAGGACCCTTCAGAAAAGGGATTTAACCTTTGTATTAGGAACCTCCAACCATTTGAAAGGACCCAAAGATGGGGAAGAATTTGGGAACAAGAATTTTTGACCTTTTGGAAGACCAAACCTCGTTACAACAAACTTACGGGTTAAGAATGCATTTGTGGGGAAGCTGGCCCCATTTGTTTGAAGTTTTCCGACGCCAACCAAAGTAAAAGCCTTCAAAGGAAAATTGTTTGGAAGTTGTACCTCCCAACCTTTCCATTTTAATAAAACTTTTGGAAACCCCAAATGGAAGGATGAATAAAAGTTGGAATTGAAATAATTTTTGGATAAACTTCACCGGGCGAGTATGGTTAAACCAAGGAAATAAGGAAAGAAATTTGGTTTTCAAGGAAGAAGGAAGGTCCAAAATAAGTTTAAGTTTTCGAAAATGAATGGTTGGAAAAAGATCAACCATTTAAAGGATTTAAATGGAACAAGGGAACTTGGGAGGAATTAAAAGCCCCTTGTTTAAATAACCCTTCCCGGGAAAAGGAATGATTAACCAAAAGGAAAAAATTTGGAAGAATTTAATAAAGAAATTAGGACAAAACCCGGGTGGGGAACAAAGGTTTGGTTGCCTTATTTTGTGAGGAGAAACCAACCCTTGGGAATGCCCAATGTTAGTACTTGTTTCTTGTGTGGAAGGAACCAACACCCGGATGGAATTTCCCCCATGGTTCAACAAACTATTCAAGGGAAGAAAATGAAAGAAGCCCCAAAATTAGAAAGAATGTGAGAAAAGTTAAAACCTTGAATGGAGGAAGGTCCTTTTAACCCAATTGCCCGTATTATGTGGAAAAAAAGGACCTCTTTCGGGAGCCCCAAAAGAAAAGAGTATTTCCGGATATTTCTAAGAAGGAAGGACCTTCAAATTGAAACCGTCACTAAAAATTTAGAAGAAAAAGAAGGAAAACCCCGGGAAACCAATAAATTTTAAGAAGGAAGAGCATACATTGTTATTGGGAAGGATTTAGGTTTATTAACCAGAAATTGTGTTTAAAAGGGAAGCCCGAATTTCCGGACCAAAATTTCCAAAGAAGCCCCAAACTAATTTCTTTTGTTTTTCAACTCAAGGAAGAGGACATTTTAATGGTTTTAAATTCCCAAAACAAAGGAAGAAAAAACTAGTTGGTTGTTGGAATTTTTGTTTATTGGATTGAGTGAAAAGGGAATTTAAATTTTAAAGTTAATGAGGGAATGAAATGATTTAAACCCTCCGTTTGGATTGAATTAAGTTCATTAACCCAAATAAAGTTGGTAATGTTCCCATTTGGTTGAAAAGGTTTTAAAAGGATTTGTTTCATTTGGAAATTTAAATTCCTTTATGAACTAAGAAATGAGGGAAGATAAAAGGAAATTTTGAAATTGAGTTTGAAGTTTTTTTGGAAATATTTGAAAGGTGCCTTGAAAACCTTTTCTTTGAGTTTTTTTAATTTGGAAAATGAATTTTAAAAGTTTTCCCCTTAAAAAGGTTCCGAAAAATATTCCCTTGACAATTTGATATTTAAAATTTAAAAAATATTTAAATATTTTAAACCTTGAAAAAAGGAAAGAAATGCCCAGGCACAAAGGCTATCCAAATGCCAAAAGGGGTAACTTTTATGGGGAAAGGGTACACTTTCCACCAATTTGGAAAGGAATTTGGCCCCAAAGGGAATGGTGGGGCAAGTACTTTTTCCTTTCACCGTGGGGCCCCACCAAGCCAACCTTTCCCGAGCCTTTGAAGGCAGCCCTGGAACCTGGGCCGGATTCGAGAAATTACCTTGGAAGCCGCCTGCCTATAAACCCTCCTGGAATTCCCCTGCCGGGTGCCCTCCCTTTTAGGGAAGCCCAAGGCCACCACCGATTTAAATGAAGAGAAGACCCCGATGCCGACCAATTCCAGGTCGAATCCCTCAAGGAGGAAAATGAATAAAGGGAAGAAGCCGGACAACCGCCGGGGGGCCAGCATTTGGTAATAAACCTTTGGGAATTTATTCCCACGAAGAATTGGTTAAGGGGATGTTTTAATAAAAGTTGTTAAATTTAATGGTTTATTTATTAAACTAGGTTTTATTTTTCCCCTTGGTTTGGCCCGTTAGTTAATTAAGCCACAGGATTAATTAAGAAAGGAAATTTTGTTTTTCTGAAGGTATAGAAGGAAAACTTAAACCAAAAATAATTTTGGATTTTTTTGTTTTTGAAATTTTATGTTTGGTAGAAAAAAATTACTATGGAAAATTTAAATCTTCTAACTCTCAACACCGGACTGATAACTTAATTGTGGGCAACTTATGATGAATTGGGTTGAGACATCGGTTCGGAACCATGTCATGATAGAAAACTCTATAGTACAGACTTCATTTATTCCTTTGATGTAGGGAAAATAAAACCAGCTTTTACGCAAAACAAAACTCAAATACAGAGCCACAAAGCCATACTGCATATAGTATAGTTTATCATCTGTTTTCTTATTGTGATCTTGCCGTACATTCAATGTATTCGATTTACACGGCTGCAACATATCATGTTGCAGATATTTCCTCGACGAGTAAGAGTTACGATATAGGGTTACGGTCTCACACTCAACCTGCCGATGGCGCTTGATGGGACTCCACACCGACTATTTGTTTCACTTGTGACTTATGAGGTATATATCAGTTTTACGTCAATTATACATGTGATTGCACTTTGATATATACATTGATGTACTGTGTGCCAAAGATATCGATCGTGGATGGCACAAGAACACGTAGGCTTGACTGCTAAGGTCGGGTCGCCATGAAATGGTATCGAGCACATGTTGACCTGAGGACGAGACCCTAGAAATCGGAAAGCCCTTTGGACAGGATATATCAAAACTTTATTTTCAAATAGACTCTTACTTCTCATCTTTTTGATTTTATCAAATAGACACTCTCACCTCAAATAGTTAGAATATACCTTTCCTTTTGATCACCCGGAGGATCAATCAAGACGCTCCAAGAAGGATTTGATATCGAGAACTGATGACCCCTTCGAGTAAAGAGGATTTCACCATGTATTAGAAGCTCAACAGTTGAAGACTCAAGACTAGAAGAATTTGAAGAATCTGAAGAATTAATTGACCTTTAGAAGACCAAACCCCGTTACACACTTACGTTAGATGCGCGATTTGTGAGCTGTCATTTGTTTGATGTTTTCCGACAGCCACAAAGTAAAACCTGTTTCTTCAAAGACTATTGTTTGTATTGTGTGTATCCTCCCACCTCTCTCATATCTCATCCCAAAACTTTTGAACCCCATAGATGATGAATGAAGTTGGACTGATATTCTTCGGATCAAGACTCAGCCGGAGGCAGAGCTATGGATTCATAACATGGAGAATCACTGGGAGCAATTTGGTTTCAAGGAAGTATGAGGTCCAATACGCTCTTCAAGATTTTACGAAAGAGCTGCAACCTGGTGGAAAATGCATCAAGCCACAGGATTTAATGGAGCAAGAACTTGGGAGGAATTCAAGAAGACCCTGTTGAGATCACGCCTTATCCGGAAGCACCATGATACACCAAGAAATAAACCTTATGCCTGCAAGATTTTGGAGAAATAGGACACACCTGTGGAGGAACACAAGGATGGATGCCCTCATTGTGAGGAGAAACACCCACTTGAGGAATGCCCAACTAGTCAGTGACTTGTTTCTTGTGTGAAGGAACCACCCACTACCCGACTCAAGGTCACATTTACCCCATGGTGCAACAAACTATTCAGGAGCAGGAAGAAGGAATGAAAGAAGCCCTCCGAGAAGTTATGAAAGAACCTGTGATGAAGAAATGTGTTGAAGACCTTGATGGAGAAGGCCTCACAGATTTTACTCCAATGCCTCGCTACTTCATGTGGAGAAGAAGGACATTTTCGCAGTATTGCCCAAGGGAAGAAAAGAGTATCCGGATATTTCTCGACAGCAAGTGAAGTTTGACCTCGAAATAGAAACTCGATCATTACAGAAATCAGGAAGAGAAAAGAAGGCAACCCGAACAATACAATTTTCGCAGAGAAGGACTTGAGTCATATCACTTGTTATAGGTGCAAGGATTTAGGTCATTACGCTAGTAAATGTCCGAAAAGAAGCCAAGAATCCAAGGAGCCTACATAATCACAAAGAAGCCCCAGACATGTCGGAAGTCTTTTGTTTTCACTGCAAGGAAGCAGGACATTATGCTACTAAATGTCCCAACAAGATGAAAGTGGAGTTGAGTAGTTGGAATTTTGATATGGATAATAAGAGTAGTAGAAAGCAATTTCATTTTCATGAGTTCAATGAGTTGAGTTATGTAATAGATTACTCGAGATTGTAATAGTTCATGACTCAATAAAGTTGTAATGTCACATGTTGAAAGGCTTTAAGGAGTTGTTATATTGGAAATTAATATTCTGGATGAACATGGAAGAAAGTGAGTTGTGATGCATAAACGGAAATTTGAAATTGAGTTTGAAGTTTTGTTTGATGATATGAATTGTGCCCGGAGATATGTACCTTATTCTGAGCACCATTTTGTTCTAAACTGCAGATGACGCACTTTACGAAGTCTTTCCTTAAAGGTCCGAAACAATCATGACCTCGACAAGTGATCATGATTACCCAAGATCCTCAAGGACATGATGAAGCATATTCACCTTGAAGGAGATGCAACAAAGGCTACCCTTCATGCAAAAGGGAGGGAATTTGGTATGTGGAGGTACACCTCCACCATTTGAAAGGAGTTTGCCCAAAGATGATGGGGCAGATTTTTCATTTCACCGGTGCACAAGCAACTTTCTTCGATGCTGTTCGTGAAGCAGCCATGGAAGCCATACGCCGATCGGAGAAATACTTGAAGCAAGACTCTATACTCGGAATACCTGCCGGTGCATCAGAGATGATGGAGGTGAAGCTCAAGGCCACCACGATGAAACGAAGATTGAAGATTTCAAGGCGATGTCGCACAATTCCAAGGATCAAGAATCCTCAAGGAGGAAAATGAATAAAGTTGGAAGTAATGTCCGACCATACCGAACCATGTGGGTGGCAGTTTGTAATAAACTTTGGAATTTGGATTCACGAAAATGGTTAAGGATGTAATAAAAGATTGATATGAAAATAATGAGATTTATGGATAAACTAGTGCATTTTCCTTGGTGTCGAGTACTCGTGAAAGCCGTGGATCAATGAAGAAAGAAATGTGTTATTCATGACGGTCCATAGAAGGAAGTGGACAAAATAAGTTGGAGTTTTGCTTTTGATATGATGGTATGAAGAAACAAGTACTATGGATTTAAAGGAGGTGTAATATGGAACAAGGAGTTACTCCAAGGATGAGTTAAAGCTACTAGTGTTTAAGTGGGCCATAACCAGTCCCGGATTTTGAAAAGGAAAGATGTAACCTTGATAAAGGGAAATTTGGAAGAATCGGGACCAATCAGATACGGGAGGTTAAAAACCCGAGAAGGGTGAAGTAAC